>OX392498.1:25485342-25776665 GCA_947623375.1 Apotomis capreana | reverse complement strand
AACATTCCCTTTTCATATACATTAGGCAAGTTACAAATAAGAAAAAGATACATACCAACACTTACATATTTTTTGGTTGGCCGAAACTCTGGCAAGTACCTAAGAGTAACTGCGACAAAATGGAAAATGGGTCAAAAACCAAAAACTGTAGGTTAGGTTAGGTTTGTTTTATGACCATGGATAGCGGAGCGTCAGATTGCTTGCTTGCATGAAGGTAATATTAAAATACTTGCAAGTATTACAAAAAAAACAACATATTATAGGTACATATATTTATAATTTTAGTATAGTTTTTAATTTTAGTTTTAAATATTAGTTTTTAATTGGTAAATTTACCACATACATACCCATACCTACATATTTTTGTTACTTCTTTCTCTGAAAAACACAACTTTTTTCTTTCCATTTATTTTTTTAGCAAGAATTTACTAATAATACCACGCTACTCAATAAAACATTTGGTAAACAATAAACAACTAAGTGTATATTATGCCAACTAAAACATTCTGCTACATGAACGGTGGCATTATAAAAATTTACGTAATAAAACACAGACCAAAAGTTAAGTTGGTAACGGCAAATAATAAGTTGGCAATTGATAAGTTGGGAAATGAAAGGTCGGCGAAATAAAATTCCGCGAAACGGGAGTTGGGAAGTGATAATCGGCGTAACAATTTTCTGTGAAAAATAAGAGAACCCCCATCCATATATTACCATACCGCGAGAGTATAAAGAGTTTATGGTCAACCTGACATTTTTATTTAATAATTAGTCAATAGAAAATTGCATGTTACTATTTTCAGTAGGTACTTACTTAGAGCTAGAGTAAGAATCACGACGCATGTTGCGTTACATTTATGTGAAAGACTCGTATCGAAGTTGGGATCCAGATCTTCTGTTTGTATCGCGTGCTTCACTAATTTAGGCCATTTTGAAGATACTTGCAAGAACATTGCAATTGTGATACACGTTATTCCGTAGAATATAGCTGACGCTAAAATAGATGAGTAAATTAGTTTTTATTCTTCTTTCTTTGTTTTATACTAATAGCTACTATACTCGTTAGCTTTAGCTTCACCTTTAATATGGGTGTGTTCTTAAAAAAACAAATGTTATAACGTTCGCAATATCGATCAACATATGATATAATTTCAACACACATAATCGATCCATTGATAGTATTTTTAGGCTTATTATTTTCGCGGCGAAAGAAAAATTAAAGAGCAGCAAACTATTTGCAACTAAAATAATAACTTGTCAGCGATTAAATATTTTGGCAATCATTTATATTAAATGAGCTTTAAACTAAGGATATTTTAAAATTCAAATAATGGCAGCTACTTTAAGGTAGCAGAAATAATAAACAAGATTACTGAAATCATAGGCGAGGTACTATAAATAATGACTTGGCGACTAATATTAGCAGAAGATCCGACTCGGCCGGGTTTGGTTAGGTTGGTTTTTTTTTATATCCCTAAAAAGCGCTCCTTTAATTTTTTTATGACCTTGATTGATTTTATATGCAATCTCCATTGAACAATTAGAGTAGGCCATTTTCAACTTTTTATCCGCTGTCATGTTTCCGCTTAATTAGTTAATTCAGTCGCCAAAACAATAACTCGATGCTAGTTTATATTGAAACAAAGCCGAAAATTGATTACTTAGCTGCTACTTTTTACTTTATACTAGTCTCCGCAATTAGTCGCCAACTTATTATTTTTGCTACCCCCTTTAATTTTTATAAATCCCTAAATCAGATTAATTTGTCGCCGCATTAAATACATGCCGTATTTTTATTTCGTAGAAAATCAGTTCATATATTTTCGTTTCTTATTATGCACTTAATAGAAAGCTACGTAAATAATATTAATAATCGCAACTGTAATATATATAAATATCCTATATATAGTATATATGTACTATTAAACGTAGGTACATGTATTCTATATAATGATTGATATAAGAAAAGACTTTCTATGAATTGTGCGTCTACGAAATAACGAATATATGAAAGAAACATTCTAAGAAACATCGTTATACCTACAATTTGGAAATTTTACCAAACTGTATGTTCGGTCATATAAATATAAGTATGTCAAATGTTTTTGTAAGAAATGAAACGACCCCTTTAATGCACCATTTACATCACCATCTTTTTTATAAGTATATAACAATAACACACACACACACACAAACACGCACGCACTCACGCACGGACGCACACACACACGTACACACACGCATTAAGATAACAGAATAATATAAATTACCTACATGTGGACTTCAGTGTCGTTTCCGAACAAAAAATGTTAACGAAACACATAACACACATAAATATCTGCCCGATTAGCAATAATACGGAGTACAGACATCTCCAAGAAATCCAGTAAAACCTGAAATTGAAAAAAAAAGAATTATCATTATCATGTCACAGAAATTATTATCTGCCACTCTTTTCATTTTGTTACCAGGTGGAGTTCTACTTTTATATGATATGTAGATCCTCACTACGTAATGAAAAAAAAAAAACTTCTATCTCACTTCAACGAAAAAAACGATTCATTTTTCAGTGAAGGTTAGGTGGGTAAAAAGCCGGAAATTCGTAATCTAAGGAATTTTTTCGTAGGTACTAAGCAAAAAATGCTTTTTAAGCCCGATTTATTTTCCATTGGAATAATAAGAAACATACGTGTTTTCAGGTAAAAGGCATTTGTTCACACTGTTGTGATAGGAATCAGGGCTTAAAAGTCTTTAATTTAGTACCTACGGTATGTGACCGTAATAGGCACTTTTTACCGAGGTTGGATCAGATACTTTTGACACAGTACCACTCGTTAAACAGCGCGATAATTTTTCGAAATGATTTTATTTTAGTTGCAACCCACTTATTTTGGCCATTTTGACATATTTTGAAAAACGGATACGGGGGAATGGGTGAATATTTGACTGTGCGAGCGAAGCGAGCAAAGGTTCTCCATTTCGGTTTGCAAAAAAAAAGCTTTCGTATTTCGTCTCGCCTACTGGTTGCATTTCTAAACTGATTAAACTGAGCAATATATATACATAGTTTCAAACTAAACATATTAGCAGAATAAAATCATACAACCTATTCAATAGTACCTATATTATTTACTTGACACCAAGAATAGCGTATTTCAAAATTATATTAAGGCGTCATATAATGTTGATATCAAACCTCTTTTAAGTCAATTACTTTAAATACAAAAAAGTAAAAATGGTAGAAAATACAAAAAAATAATAATAATCCGCAATCAAATTAGTAATGACACTTCTATGGCGTTACATTCAAATAGAAAGAGACAATTAAATCATTTTTTCATAATGGTACCCCTGTCCGATAAACTTAACATTTTAAAAGCTATGGTATGGTATTATAACTATAACTCAGAATTCGCATTAAGCGCCATAGTTACGGAATTTTTAGACTGGCTCATGAATTAATACAATTCACATTTCAGCAAAAATTAAGAATGTGACGGGACCTACCTGACATAAGCTTCATTCTTCCGGTATAATCCAATAACAGGTATTACAGCGAACACCTGTCCGATTATCAGAATTAGCCTCAAGGACTCTTGTAACGTTACGGGCTTGTTACTCGGAAGCACTTTCAAAACTTGAACTTTGTTTTCTGAGAAACGAAAGTAGCATTATTCAAACATTATTTACTGCTAAGCGAAGGGTGTGCGCTGAGAAGTGTTATTTATGATTCTTACTCTTTGATATCCACGAAGAGAAGCTTTTCTTTACACCGTTGGTTTTAGCCATTTCGTTGGATAACAACAAGTGTACAGAAGTAGGTAATGTATATCCCCTATTCACGAAATCCATTTGTATTTGGAACCATAATTGGTTTAATGGGTGCCAGCCATTAACAGCACTCTTCATTCCGTGCTGGTAGTTTAGAGATCCTTGGTCGTTCCGTATTTTATGTCATGACGTGAAAGTCGTGCAAGCTTTTCTTGAGAATTCTTTTTTGTGTCTAGTGAGGCCATCAGACTAACAACGTACAACAACATAATTTTTTTTATTAATCAGTTTCAACAAAAAAGATTTTGAATTACGATTTTACATAAATTACAAACGAAAAAAAACGCGCGTACTCCAAATAATTTAAGTTAAGGTCAGCTGAGCCTTATTATATTTGAAATAGAAATAGTGTAACCGTTAGCTTTGTCTTTGTATGCTTAATAATTATATCTATTATACCCTGAAGCATGCTAGACATGGAAGAGAAGACGATCATAAGTAATCCAGATATTTCATCAGAAATATCCAGATAAATAAGTAATTTTGAAAGTTGACGCCCCGCATTCTTCAATTATAATTTTTGTTATCTTAACATCCTTAATTATGTCTTCATCGCTAAACCCCGTTCCAGTGAGATTAACATCCATGCTTGGTTCTACTCCTACTCTCGATCCAAAGAGGGTTTAGTATCTTGCCGTACATATAAAAGGTAGCCTCACTGCTTATATGACGGCAATGAGGTTGAATCGTTAAATGTTTTGTTCCTATATTGTCCCTGTTGTGCTAGATTTTAGGTAGAACTATTATTTTTTTGTTATGCCCGTAGTGCTCCGGCTCTTAAGGTCCCAAGTATTGACCGCAGTGCGCCAGGCAAGGGCAAAATGAGTAATTTGTATTTTTTGGTTTAATACGTATGGCCCAAAGAAATTGTAGACTGAGCTAATTATTTTGTATTTTAAGCGAAGAGAGTTGATTGTTGAAATTATGATGTATTTTACGAGTAGTAGGGATTCGCCGATACTACGATGCGGGGCGGACGGGCCTGATGGGCGGCATCCAGGGCGGATTTGGCGGACCACGAAACCTAAAAAAAAAAAAAAAAAAAAAAAAAAAAAAAAAAAAAAAAAAAAAACAAATAGCCCCCTACTTGGAGCGTTTGGAATAGGTCCCAGGACGCTCAGACAGCTCTGTCAGGACTTACAGAACGCCCTACGCTAACAATGCAACACCTTCCCCGACCCATCGACCCTTTTCTATTGTCTACCCGAGCTCGGGTTTTATTGCCCTCTCGGACGCCGAGCTCACTTTTATTACGGTCTACTATTGTTTCCCTCTTTTATATTTCTCTTTGGCTTCAACTGCCTACAACTTCCTTTCCAAACGGTATACATCTTTTAAGAACATTCTTTAGGTAAAGCTGGACAAATACCTAAACATCTCATACCTAAACTATCAGACTAGGTCCGCCACCTTGGTTCTTATTGGAATCGCTGTTTCAACCCAGCCTGTCTCACATCGTCTCTTTACTCCAAGGTTTCTTACTACGTGATGTGTGCTACGGTGTACGTATCACTAATCTAAGCTAACCTATGCTAGATCACAATTCTAACCTAACCTAACCTAAGCTACAGGACTACGCCCAGCTAACGCAGGATACGTTAACTGACTACTTAACTTCAGGTAGCCTTACTTCAAAGTATGTATTTTGTTACTCACTACATATGCTGCATTTCGAACGTTGTTCTATTTATATATTTTATCTTGTTCAACTTAACATTACTTCTAACTTAACTATCACCTAACTTCGAAAACTTAATTTTGAAGAACTGCTTTATTTACTTACCTACTTAAAACTAGCTACGAGCACAGCACAGTTGTTTTGGTCTTAAGAACGCTGTTCTAACCTAACCTAACCTTGCATAAATTTGAGTACGTACTCAATGTTACTTTCATCTCTTTTTTGTAATAACCGACTTCAAAAAGGAGGAAGTTCTATGTAAAAATATTGCCTGTAGCATAAGGATAATACGAATCTAATCTTACAATAGTAATGCGGTATTTTATACAGTAATAACTGCTTCAAAACTATACTAACTTATTTAAGCTGTAAGTTAAAAATACGAGTTCTAGTTTTGCATATTTATTTATTTCGTCAAATATTATGTTCTTGAATAGATGCTTAAGAAAATACCTGAATAAACTTTGTAACTTGTACTAACGTGTATTTGTAGTAGGCTGAACTAAACTCGTTGATTTTTTAATTTGTTTGTTGGGTCCATATTGTTTGTAAAGATTTATGATAGGTTTCTTCTCCGAATCATCAAAAGATTCGAAAGTCTATTATATATTTTATTACTGTTTGTTGGTGGCTGTTGGGCGCGGTACAAACTAGTCGAAACGTGATTTTAACGGTAATCTATTGTCACATCCTTATAAAAGCCGATGGACAGTGACGATCTATAAGTATTCAGAACCGAGTCGTGCTTGTTACCAGAGCTCTCTCAGTGTACAGTGACATAGTGTTGAATCGTGCTACAGTGCTTATAAAAAATGGCAAATGTAAGTATGTACTATTTTTTATAAAATATGTATGTAGTATTTTTATGTACTATTTGTTTAACAGTGTTTTTTTTTTCTGTAACTTGTGTTCATCGTGTTACTTGTTAAGTGTGTTAATCGGATGTATAACTTATTGTTGAATATTGTTACAGTTCACGGAAAACACTTTCAAGAATTTTTATTACCCTGAACCTGAACATGATGATTCAGGGAGTGATGAAGAAGGCACACTCGGTTTTAAAGTGAAACAAGCCATAGCGAAGAAACGTCCTGCAAATAGTATCGAGAGTTTCTTTGAAAAACCGCAGAAAAAAGTGAAACCAGTGAAGAGATCTTCCAGTGTGTCGCAAAGTTCCCATACCGGTGTTGCTTACCTATCTTCGGGTAAAGACGATGCTGCGTATGCATCACACCTTATTAAGATAGAAATATACGATCTTGAAAAAGTTAGGAACATCGCACCAGAAGAGCACTGGAAGCACGCCGATGTGAGATTAAAATCTTACATCTCAACTGAGCAAGATCCACAGCTTGAGACTGTCCGTGATGTGATATACAACATAACGAAAGACATAGCTTCAAAGGACACTTGCGTGAAATATTTTATAAACAATACGAAAAAGTAAACTAAGTGTTTGTGTAGTTTTAATACTAGGTTAAAACTGTATTTATTATATAAGACATTAGATAATATTTTATAACATACCCTTGTGTACTACTAGTATTATATATTTCTTACTGCTTAAACAACAACTTTTTGTTATTCAAAATTGTTAAGACTCGTTTTATAACCACATGTTGTAATTTGTTTTGTAGCCTAATCATATTGATCTATTTCCCTTTGCAAATGTATAAAAGTCTCCACCCTTTAATATAAAATCACTAAGCTACGTTTGTTATTTTAAGGAAAAAATTTGTTGTAATGTAATCACTATTTTCTTAGACACATCTCACGATGGACTGTTTAAGCTGTGATGTTTACGATTCCGAGCTCGTCAGGCTATGCGAAGAAATTGAAAGTGATCAAGAAATGTATGAGATCGGGGAATTACTAAGCCAGCTGCATAGTCAAGGGTGAGTACTCTTGTTCCAACCTGTTATATTGTTTATTGATATTGTACTTGTATATTTAGACATGCAATTTAAACAGTTTATTCTTGTTCAAACTTGTACAAAACCATTGACCAGTGTCATTGAGTTGTTGCCTTTTTATGGCTCAGTTTCATTGTTCTCTGTTGGGTGGGGATCCTGGAAGGTTCTTTATAAGCGACGTCTCTGGTGTAGAAATCATTCATTATTCCAGTTACTGTGTTTGTGCTAGTACTGTGTCTGTGTATTGTACAAAATACTGTTTTAAAAATGGTGCTTGGATACTTTCATATGGGAACTAGTTTAACCCACGACAAAATTGCAGTTTTAAGCAAAGGATTCATTTTAAAAGTATTTCATAGAAACATAAGATTGTGGTATATTGACAATCAATTACCTCAGGCGCTTTTGGAAGATGAAGATATTATACCCTATTACACACCATGTGATGGGCATATCAATAAGTCGATGCATAACTTGTCATCAGATGTCATTGATGGGGTTTTAACAATGCAGGCATATTGCCAGCAATGTCGAAAAAACTTAAGTTAGTATAATGATAATAATTTAATCATTGTTTTGAAGTTTTAAATCTTGTATTAAATACTAACGTTTCACTTTTTCTATTACAGATCTAACCAAGTAGGACGGGGGAGAAAAAGGACAGCTACAAGTACGGGTGCAGAAGTACCAGTGAAGAGAAACTACCCTTCCAACAGTCGTGATATGTCTACATCCTCAAGCGAAGAACCATTATCCGATGTCAATGTAAGTACAAAAAATAATTCTGAAATTGAATGTTCGGTGTGTAAAAAGTTCGTGTCAAAAAGATATTTTGGTAACCATTTAAATAGTAATATTCACAAAAATAATGTGTTGAGATCCGATAGTGAATATGTTAATGTCCAATTAATTGAAAATGCATTCAAAAACAGAGTCGCTACTTACAGAATATTATTTAATGAAATGGATCACCAACCTCTTGATCCCGAAACTATTTTACAAAAACACAAGGATAAGATCTTTACATTATTAGATCGTTCACTTAACAAACATCACGCTTTAAAAGTAAATTTTATTCTTAATGCAAATTTTACACAAGATACCAAACAATTAAATAATACATTTGATTTCCAATTAAGTAATAGTATTGTTGATATCAGCACTGATAAAGCTGCTGTTTTTACGTCCCTAGTAAATGAAATTGTGATAAGGTTGTCAAACTTTGAAAGAAAAGATAGTGGGTGGAGTTTAGTAACATTTAATCATATCGATCTCAATATTAACAAATATAATCCATTACGCGGCTCTTCTTTTATCGAATTACCTCGTGATATAAAGAATAAAAAAGCGGTTATTAATGTAAAAAACAATGACCATGAGTGTTTTCGATGGGCTGTATTGTCTGGTTTATACGAACCCAAAAGTCATTCAAATATGGTCAGTTCATACATATTACATAAGAATAAATTGAACTTTGAAAATTTAACTTTTCCATTTAAATTGGGAGATATCCATAAATTTGAAAAAAATAATGATATTAGCATTAATGTATTTGGTCTCGAGTACAACTCTCAAAACAAGAAACACGATGTTATAGGCCCACTACATTTAACTAAATTAAAAAAGTCTAATCACTTAAACTTGTTGTACATAACTAAAGATAACCAAGGACATTATTGTTTTATCAAAAATTTATCGAGGTTAGTGTCTAAGCAATTGTCAAATGCACAACATGCTGTTCATATTTGCGATGGTTGCTTAATTAAATTTACATCACACGAGAGACTAAACCAACATCAAAAAAACGACTGCTTCCACGTATGCACAAACTTACCATCCGAAAAAGAAGACACAAGAAATTGGTTTAACGAATATGTTCCATCGAATCAAGTTACTTTTAATAATTATGAACGACAATTAAGAGTACCTTTTGTTGTATACGCTGATTTTGAGGCATTTTTAAATCCAATTCAATCCTGTTCTAACAACCCCAGTACATCTTCTACTACCAATATTCAAAAACATGAAGTTTATAGCTTCGGTTACTATATTAAGTGTTCTTATAATGACAAGTTATCTGTGTACAGAACATATACAGGTGAAGACTGTGCAAAAACATTTATGAAAGTCATAAAAGAAGATTTAGAAACTATTTGTAAAAGTAATGCGTTTGCTAAAACTTCTTTCCCTCTAACAGATGCTAATAAGGTAGACATTATGCAAAGCCATGCTTGTTATATTTGTGATAGAAATTTGAATGATGACTCAACCGTTTCTTATAATTATCATACTGGACTTTACGAAGGCGTTGCACATAAATTTTGTTCTGAAAAATACAAACCACCCAATTTTGTACCTGTATTTTTCCATAATTTGAGCAATTACGATAGTCATTTTATTGTACATGGACTTGGTCTTGAAGATGGTGACATAGAACTAATCCCACAAAATAAAGAAAAGTATATTTCGTTTTCTAAGTCTTTACAAGTGAATAATCGTGTTGTAAAATTGAGATTTGTCGATTCTCTTAAATTTATGTCGAGTAGCTTGGATAAATTAGCTAAAAACTTGACTACTGACCAATTTTACGAATTGAAATTGAACTTTCCTCGTGAAGAAGACTTTAAACGTCTAATACGGAAGGGTGTCTATCCATATGAGTACATGACTTCGTATGATTCACTGAAATTAACTTCGCTTCCTACACAGGATCAATTCTATAGTTCTCTTACTGACAGTCACATTTCCGAAAACGATTTCCTACATGCTCAAGATATTTGGTCTCATTTCCAATGCAAAAATATGGGGGATTATTCCAATCTTTATCTGAAAACAGATGTTTTATTACTAACTGACATATTTGAAAATTTTAGAAATGTGTGTCTTAAGACATATGGTTTAGATCCCGCCCATTATTATACCGCGCCTGGAATTTCCTTTGATTCGATGTTGAGGACTACCAAAATAAGTTTAGAACTTTTAACAGATGTCGACAAAATAGCTTTTATAGCGAAAAACATTCGAGGAGGGATTTCCCAATGTAGCAACAGACATGCAAAAGCAAATAATACATTTATGGAAGACTATGATCCAAATATTCCTTCATCTTTTCTCATGTACTTAGACGCAAATAATCTCTATGGGTGGGCTATGTCACAATGTCTTCCGTCTGGCAAATTTGAATGGGTAAATAAAGATACCGATTTCAATGTTTCAGACGATGATGAATATGGGTTTATATTAGAAGTTGATCTAGAGTACCCCAAGGAATTACATGACTCTCATTCAGATTTGCCGTTCTGTCCAGAAAATGTATGTCTAGGTGATTCTAAAGAAAAAAAATTGATTCCCAATTTAAACAATAAATATAATTATGTATTACATTACAGAAATCTTAAACAATGTTTAAAAAATGGGTTGCGTTTAGTGAAAATCCATCGTGTGTTGAAGTTCAAACAATCTACTTGGTTAAAAAGTTACATAGATTTGAATACCCGAATGCGTTCGCTGGCGACATCTGATTTTGAAAAAGATTTCTTTAAACTTATGAATAATTCTGTTTTTGGTAAAACAATGGAAAATGTCACGAAACGTGTGAATGTTAAATTATTAAGTCACTGGGAAAATCGCGGAAAATCCCAAGGGGTACAGTCCTTAATATCTAAACCTGAATTTCATAGTTTATCAATATTTTCTGAGAATTTAGCTGCTGTGCAATTGAAAAAAACAAAAATCTTTTATAACAAACCAATTTACCTTGGATTCTGCATTTTAGATCTATCGAAAACTTTAATGTACGAATTCCACTACAATTATATGAAATACAAATATACGGAAAATCTCAAGCTCCTTTACACGGATACTGATAGCTTAATATATGAAATAAACACTGCTAACTTTTATGAGGACATTAAATCTGACCTGAACTTGTATTATGATACATCTGATTACCCACCCAACAATGCATATGGTTTACCATTACTAAATAAAAAGAGGTTAGGTTTTTTTAAAGACGAAAATAATGGCAAAATTTTGAAAGAGTTTGTTGGTCTTAGATCAAAAATGTATGCCTTAGATGTTCAAAATAGTGGTATTATATCCAAAGCTAAAGGAATAAACAAGTGTGTTACCAAAAAATTAACCCTTAACGACTATAAAAGTTGTTTATTTGATAGAAATATACAACATGCTCAAATGTTACGATTCCGATCAATAAAGCATGTTTTATTTACGCAAAATGTCAATAAAATATCATTATCTTACAACGACACAAAACGATATTTATTGAAAAACACTTCGGATACTCTTGCGTGGGGTCATTATAAAATACCTCATAATTCTTAAAAAAAAAAAAAAAAAAAAAAATACACGGAACATTCAATTTTCATATTTATTTTTTGTACATAATATTGTATTTTAGGATGTTTTTTTTTTTATTTTTTAAGTTTTGGCAATAAAATGATTGGCAAAAAATATGTTTTTGTAAATTTTTATGTGATTTATCTAGAATAATATAAATATTAAAAAATAATTAGCAAAATTTTTGTTTTTTTTTTTTATTTGTTACCCCATTTTTTTTACCAAATTTATTTAAAAAGCTATGGTCTAGAAATTTTCTCATTTGAAGTCAATCCGTTAACATATGAACACACATATTTAAAAATTTATAATGATTCATTTTAACCACCCTTTCACTACAATAGTAGCGGGTCCAAGTGGGTGTGGTAAAACTCAGTTTGTTACCAATTTTTTAAACAATGCAAAAGAAGTATGTAATGTTGAATTTGATGAAATTATTTGGTGTTATGATGAAATGCAACCTTTGTACAATCTGGAAAATGTAAATTATAGCCAAGGAATACCAGATTTTTCTTTATTTGATGGAAAAAAGCCCAAGCTTCTCATAATTGATGACTTGATGAGAGAATCGGATGGACGAATCGTTGATATTTTTACAAAAGGAAGTCACCATAGAAACTTAAGTGTTTTTTATATTACTCAAAACATATTTCATCAAGGCAAAGGACAACGTGATATTTCATTGAATACCAGCTATATTGTATACTTCAAAAACCCGAGGGATAAAACACAAATTCGCTACTTGTCACGACAAGTTTATCCGGAGAACCCAAAATTTGTAGATGAAGCCTACAAAGATGCCACTAAAGATGCTCATGGTTACCTTATGATTGATCTGAAGCAAAATACCGATGACATATGCCGTTTTAAAACTAAAATATTTCCTTTTGATGGGCATTGTACCGTATATGTTCCCAAGAAAGGGTTTAAATACGACAAGAATCAACACGTTTTAATCAGTTCCAAATAATGCATCCAAGAGTACACACATATAAACATTTACTTGAAGCACTGCAGTTACTTAAACCAAAGTATCGCACAGCGTTGCTAAAATCTTGTGAAGATGAAGAAATTAATATTATTTGTGAGTGTATTTATAACGTTTTAAAAGGGAAAATACCACTGGAATCAAAAGATAAATCAAAACTAAACAAATATAAAGACACATTACGAAAACTAGTTTCGAAAGGGAAACACAAATTGAGGAAAACTGTTATTATTCAAAAAGGAGGTGCATTTCTACCTATTATATTAGGTGCAGTTTTAAGTGCCTTAGTAAGCTCCGTAACATAAAATAAAATGGAAAACACAAAAAAAATGTTGTTAGTTGAACCAGACTTTATTGAAAGACTCAAACGAAATGATAGCCAACCCGAAAATGTATCATCTCGCCTAGACGGAGAGATGCAAAAAATCCTGAAGAGTAAAATTAATGATCGTGAAAAGTGGGCATTATATTCTCAAGCACTACAACGATTTTTGCACTTTATTGAATCAGATCGAAAACCATTTAAAATACCAATAGTGATGGAGGGGTTTGATCAACTCAACGATGAAAGTAAGGATTTAAACTTAAAAGTAAACAAAAAGGAGGAGGATGAAAATTATGAATCAGTTGCAAATAAAACACTACCAGATGGTGATGTTTCTGCAGTTACTGCAGCTACACCGTCTGGTACAAAAAATCCAGAAACTGTACTATTCAGTCCATCTCGTATTATAGATAATTTACCAAAATCATATGAGAAAAAAACCAGAACATTATTGACTTGTATTGTGTCAAGCAGACCAAAAATATGGTGGAAAACAAATGGTGAAGTTGTAATAAACAATCGAACTATTCCAAACAGCAATATTCTCGATCTGGTAAGCGATACGGTTAGATCTCTTAAACGCCCTAAGCCAACAGGATGGGAAGAGTTTGCTTTATTTTTAAGAGATATAAAAGTTCCTACGTCTTGTATAGGTAATCCTACTAATCTAGAATTTATAAATAAACCTCAATCGAGTGAACCTCACGCATCATCTGCTCCATCAAGTGCTCGATCGTCATCGTCATTTAAAGACACAAGCGCCAGTACACCTCTTTCAAGTGTACTGCTCAAGGCAAACAAAAAGAAACTAGATTGGGAAAGATGGAGCCCTTATTAGACATTCATGCAATATACTACGATGTATCTAATCCAGCAGGCTACAGTAGTTTAAATAAATTAAGTAAACAAATGAAAGGACGAATGAACAAAGACGAAGTAAAGAACTGGTTACAATCTCAAGAAACGTACACACTGCATAAACCGGTTCAAAGGCGATTCACAAGAAATAGATACGTCTTATCTAACTTTAATGAACTCTGGCAAGCTGATCTGAGTGATATGGGTACTTACAGTCAATATAATGATGGATACAAATATATTCTGTGTGTTATTGATGTGTTCAGTAAATATGCTTTTGCGAGAGCTATGAAAAAGAAAGATGCCACAACCGTTATAAATTGTTTTGAAAGCATATTTACTGAAGCCAATTCTACTCCTCGTCACATCCAATCTGATAAAGGCACCGAATTTGTTTCAAAGGCAGCAAGGGATTACTTTAGGAGCAAAAACATTAACTACTATACTACTAACAATCCTGACATTAAAGCAAGTATAGTAGAAAGGTTTCAAAGAACTCTTAAAATGAAAATGTGGCGTTACTTTACTCATAAGAATACATACAAATATATAGATATTTTGCAAGAACTTCTTTATTCTTATAATCACAGTTATCATTCTAGTATTAAAATGCGCCCTATCGATGTAAATTTTGATAATATCATGACTGTTTGGTGTAATTTGTATAACAGAAAAAAGGATAGACAACTTACTTTGGAAATCACAAAACTAAATGTTGGTGATCATGTTAGAATTACTAAATATAAACATATATTTCAAAAGGGTTACGAAACTAATTGGAGTGACGAAATATTTAGAATTGATTCAATAATAAACCGCTTTCCACGAGTTGTGTATACGTTAAGAGATTTAGAAGGTGAGCCTATCGTTGGTACATTTTATTCTAAGGAATTACAAAAAGTGACTTATCTCCCCTCCATTGATTATAAAATTGATAAAATAATACGCTCACGTGGGGTTGGTGCCAGAAAAGAAGTACTAGTGAAGTGGCGAGGTTATCCTAACAAATTTAATTCTTGGATACTCGCTTCAAGCTTAAAAAAAATATGAGTGAAAACAGCTTTTATATTACATTGTTAAGTAACAGTTCCTCGGACTACTATACCGATAATACGACTGCACACTTCTTAACCAAATTACCCAGGAGTATAAAGTTGGAAGGAGAATGGGTAGTTGGCTTAGTAGAATTTCAATACCCTTGTTCAATGTACAATGTTCAAGATCATGAAAATATGATTTATTTAAAAAAGAAAGTAGTGTCACCCACTGACAAGATAGCCAAAATTGTAGATATAAAAACTCATATACCAGCAACTACATATGACAACGTTGACCATTTTATTCAAGCTTTTAATGACAACCCACAACTGAAAAATAATGTAAAGTTTAGATATGATAATCTAACCAAAATGGTTGGGGTAGCAACAATTAATAACGATATAACTTCTCTTATAACAACCCCAATACTAAGTCTACAGTTAGGTTTTAAACCGAAAACAAATTTACGGCAAGTTTCATTTGGTAAAAATCCTGTTAATTTGTATTTGGGCTTACCATCA
This sequence comes from Apotomis capreana, assembly GCA_947623375.1. Classification (NCBI taxonomy): domain Eukaryota; kingdom Metazoa; phylum Arthropoda; class Insecta; order Lepidoptera; family Tortricidae; genus Apotomis; species Apotomis capreana. The sequence goes on along the minus strand of OX392498.1, from coordinate 25,761,154 downwards.
CAATTATTTGTTTATACAGACATCATACAACCACAGGTAGTTGGTGATGTTATAACTACGTTGCTTAGAATAATACCATTAGATCCAACAGAATTCCATTATGGAGCATATAAAACACACATTTTCTCACCCGCTCATTATGTACCTGTTTTACGTAGAGAATTTGATACTATGGAAATAGATATAAGAACAACTACCGGTGCAAGAGTGCCATTTCAATTCGGAATTTCCTGCGTGAAACTACACTTTCAACGGCTAAGATGAATTATAAAAGATCATCTCACTCTTGTCCCTACGATCATTATTATACCCATCAAGCTGGTTCTGGTATAGGAATTGTCTATAAAGGTGTTCCGTTTCAGCGAGGGCATGGGATTGGAAGTTTTTTGGGGGGACTGTTTAGGTCAGTAATTCCTTTGTTGTCTAGTGGTTTTAAAACTGTTGGAAAAGAAGCGTTAGATGCGGGGGTTGGTTTGTTATCTGATATGGTAAATTCACACCCTATAGATAGTTCATTTAGGTCTCGATTTAAAGAAGCTAGTGCTAACTTAAAAAGAAAAGCTGATGAAAAGATCGATTCTCTGATGTCGGGATCTGGGTATAAAATGTCAACTAAGAGACGGGAACCTCTCATTACCTTGAAAGCATCGCGCCGAAGAGGAGCTAAGAGAAATAAATATAGTGACGATATATTTTCAAAGTAAATCATGTCATTCCTACACAATCATTCGTGTGAATGTGCAAAATCTGAGTTAGATATATTTGCCCTGCCTTCGACACAGACAAGTATTGAGAGTGGACAGTGGGTTCATTATAAACCAATCTCATCTTTAAGTGATGATGGTCCTATTGAGTTTCAAGTCCCCGGTTCAGGTGATGACTACATTGACTTATCACATACATTATTACATATAAACGCCAAAATATTAAACCAGGATGGTACAAAGTTAAAGCCTGATACTCAAGTTGCCCCCGTTAATAATTGGTTGCACTCCCTTTTTAATCAACTTGACGTATATTTAAATCAAAAACTAATCTCGCCACCAAACAACACATATGCTTACCGTGCTTACATGGAAAATCTACTTAACTATGGACCAGCCGCTAAAAAAACTCACCTTACTTGTGGGTTATGGTATGAAGATACAGCACATTATATGGACACCGTTGACGCAAATAACAAAGGATTTCACAAAAGGATGGAATTTGTTACAGATAGTAAACAAGTTGAAATGATTGGACATTTACATGGTGATATGTTTAACCAAGAGAAGTTTCTAGTGAATGGTGTAGAAATGCGTGTTAAGTTAGTGCGATCAAAAGAATCGTTTAATCTTATTTGTCACCAAGATAAGAAATTTAAGGTACAAATAATGGACGCTAGTCTCATAATAAGAAGAGCTAGAATCAGTCCAAGTGTTTTGTTAGCTCATCAGAAAGTGCTAGCATCAACAACTGCAAAATACCCTATCACAAGAGCAGAAGTAAAGGTACTTACAATACCGTCAGGAATACAGGGTAAAACTTTAGATAACATATTTCTTGGACAAGTACCTAAAAGATGTATAATTGGTTTTGTATCAAATTCATCGTTTAATGGTAATTTTGCATTGAACCCTTTCAATTTTCAAAATTATAATATGAACTCTTTTAGTTTATTTGTAGATGGTCATGAAATTCCTTCTAGAACATTACAACCATCATTTAGTTCTGGTTTAATAGCATCAACATATCATACTCTATTTTCTGGGACTGGTATTCACTTCCACAATGAAGGTAATGCAATAAGCAGAACCGATTACGGGGAAGGTTACTGTTTGTTATGTTTCGATTTGACGCCTGACCTGTCAGCCAGTTCTACCTCACACTGGAACCTTGTAAGACACGGAAGTGTTCGGATAGAAGTTCGTTTTGATAATGCCTTGAGCACTACTATTAACTGTATTGTGTACGCTGAATTTGATAATGTTATTGAAATAAACAAAAATCGTGATGTATCTGTAGATTACAACAGTTAAAATAAATATAAATACAGTGAAATTAACAATTAATCTCATTTCTTCTTAATCTGTGTTTGTAACATCATCGATGAATGTATACATATTTTATTTATTATGGATACTAATGAAATTCAATATTGTATGAAAAAAATTAACCCTAGATTTAAATCAAATGTTTTTGCTGCTAACCGAATCCCTATTTGGGTTGCTCGTCCAGTTTTTATTGTAAGCAATTTGGACCCTGATTCGAAACCAGGTTCCCATTGGGTTGCAATGCATATTGATGCTAAAGGTGTAGGGGAATACTTTGACTCATTTGGTCGGAAACCTACTGGTTATCATAAGTTATTTTTGAATAGAAATGCAAAACGGTGGTTTTATAACCAAAGACCACTTCAAAATCATTTTACTTCAGTTTGTGGCGAATATTGTTTAGTTTATTTATATTTTAAGTATCAAGGAAAAACTATGAGCGATTTATTGAGTTTGTTTTCTGAGAATTCTCTTTGTAACGATTTAATTTTAAGAAATATGTTTAAGTCAATTTTTGTGAAATAAAACAATATATATATACTAAACTGATTTTTTTTATTTATAAATAATACCTTAATTATACCTTATTTACCTAAAAATAGTGATTACATTACAACAAATTTTTTCCTTAAAATAACAAACGTAGCTTAGTGATTTTATATTAAAGGGTGGAGAGTTTTATACATTTGCAAAGGGAAATAGATCAATATGATTAGGCTACAAAACAAATTACAACATGTGGTTATAAAACGAGTTAACAATTTTGAATAACAAAAAGTTGTTGTTTAAGCAGTAAGAAATATATAATACTAGTAGTACACAAGGGTATGTTATAAAATATTATCTAATGTCTTATATAATAAATACAGTTTTAACCTAGTATTAAAACTACACAAACACTTAGTTTACTTTTTCGTATTGTTTATAAAATATTTCACGCACGTGTCCTTCGAAGCTATGTCTTTCGTCATGTTGTATATAACATCACGGACAGTCTCAAGCTGTGGATCTTGCTCAGTTGAGATGTAAGATTTTAATCTCACATCGGCGTGCTTCCAGTGCTCTTCTGGTGCGATGTTCCTAACTTTTTCAAGATCGTATATTTCTATTTTAATAAGGTGTGATGCATACGCAGCATCGTCTTTACCCGAAGATAGGTAAGCAACACCGGTATGGGAACTTTGCGACACACTGGAAGATCTCTTCACTGGTTTCACTTTTTTCTGCGGTTTTTCAAAGAAACTCTCGATACTATTTGCAGGACGTTTCTTCGCTATGGCTTGTTTCACTTTAAAACCGAGTGTGCCTTCTTCATCACTCCCTGAATCATCATGTTCAGGTTCAGGGTAATAAAAATTCTTGAAAGTGTTTTCCGTGAACTGTAACAATATTCAACAATAAGTTATACATCCGATTAACACACTTAACAAGTAACACGATGAACACAAGTTACAGAAAAAAAAAAACACTGTTAAACAAATAGTACATAAAAATACTACATACATATTTTATAAAAAATAGTACATACTTACATTTGCCATTTTTTATAAGCACTGTAGCACGATTCAACACTATGTCACTGTACACTGAGAGAGCTCTGGTAACAAGCACGACTCGGTTCTGAATACTTATAGATCGTCACTGTCCATCGGCTTTTATAAGGATGTGACAATAGATTACCGTTAAAATCACGTTTCGACTAGTTTGTACCGCGCCCAACAGCCACCAACAAACAGTAATAAAATATATAATAGACTTTCGAATCTTTTGATGATTCGGAGAAGAAACCTATCATAAATCTTTACAAACAATATGGACCCAACAAACAAATTAAAAAATCAACGAGTTTAGTTCAGCCTACTACAAATACACGTTAGTACAAGTTACAAAGTTTATTCAGGTATTTTCTTAAGCATCTATTCAAGAACATAATATTTGACGAAATAAATAAATATGCAAAACTAGAACTCGTATTTTTAACTTACAGCTTAAATAAGTTAGTATAGTTTTGAAGCAGTTATTACTGTATAAAATACCGCATTACTATTGTAAGATTAGATTCGTATTATCCTTATGCTACAGGCAATATTTTTACATAGAACTTCCTCCTTTTTGAAGTCGGTTATTACAAAAAAGAGATGAAAGTAACATTGAGTACGTACTCAAATTTATGCAAGGTTAGGTTAGGTTAGAACAGCGTTCTTAAGACCAAAACAACTGTGCTGTGCTCGTAGCTAGTTTTAAGTAGGTAAGTAAATAAAGCAGTTCTTCAAAATTAAGTTTTCGAAGTTAGGTGATAGTTAAGTTAGAAGTAATGTTAAGTTGAACAAGATAAAATATATAAATAGAACAACGTTCGAAATGCAGCATATGTAGTGAGTAACAAAATACATACTTTGAAGTAAGGCTACCTGAAGTTAAGTAGTCAGTTAACGTATCCTGCGTTAGCTGGGCGTAGTCCTGTAGCTTAGGTTAGGTTAGGTTAGAATTGTGATCTAGCATAGGTTAGCTTAGATTAGTGATACGTACACCGTAGCACACATCACGTAGTAAGAAACCTTGGAGTAAAGAGACGATGTGAGACAGGCTGGGTTGAAACAGCGATTCCAATAAGAACCAAGGTGGCGGACCTAGTCTGATAGTTTAGGTATGAGATGTTTAGGTATTTGTCCAGCTTTACCTAAAGAATGTTCTTAAAAGATGTATACCGTTTGGAAAGGAAGTTGTAGGCAGTTGAAGCCAAAGAGAAATATAAAAGAGGGAAACAATAGTAGACCGTAATAAAAGTGAGCTCGGCGTCCGAGAGGGCAATAAAACCCGAGCTCGGGTAGACAATAGAAAAGGGTCGATGGGTCGGGGAAGGTGTTGCATTGTTAGCGTAGGGCGTTCTGTAAGTCCTGACAGAGCTGTCTGAGCGTCCTGGGACCTATTCCAAACGCTCCAAGTAGGGGGCTATTTGTTTTTTTTTTTTTTTTTTTTTTTTTTTTTTTTTTTTTTTTTTTTTTTTTTTTTTAGGTTTCGTGGTCCGCCAAATCCGCCCTGGATGCCGCCCATCAGGCCCGTCCGCCCCGTATCGTAGTATCGGCGAATCCCTACTACTTTTACGCCTTCCTCATGTCATGCCCGACATACGAGTATGCTTATGGGGCCTATATTCCTCTGGGTTCCCCTATTGTTTTTAGTGTTATGTACGACCAATCAGAACACAATTTTGATATGACGAGTTGATACCTAAATTCTTCTCTATTGTTTTTAATACACAGCCATATAGCCACAGACGTTATTAAACGATTATATAAAAGATACAATTCTGATCATCTATGAAAATCAAATAGAATATATTAACTAAGAACTACACTCATACGAAAAATAAACACATAACAATATTACTGGCTTATTGTTGTCTTCTCGCTGCCTTTGAGGGATAACACAGTTGAAGACAAGTTTCATTAACGAACCACACCGCTGAAACTTAGTTCAATATAATTATGAAGAACTTAGAGGTTTAGAATTTGTGGGTACTTTAATTACAAAACCGACCCATATTATACTTGAAAGTATGGGATCTTTAACAGATTTGTTTTTGCACCGGCGAAAAAATTTCATTATGTTGATAAATCATTGGAATGGATACATAATGGTGCAAAAAATACTTACTGCTTAATTCTACTTCTACTAATAAAGGAAACTGATTCTGACACTAGAATTACTAGAAAATTTGAAAATATATTTATATAATTTCGTAAGTTATATTTAATTTAATATTAAATATTTCCTAATTTATCACATAAACAGCAGGACGATTTAATTTTTTACATAAATCACACAGCTCACAAAAATAAATATTACTTGATTCCTGGTTTTGTGGCCATGTTTGCCATAATTATTTAAAATATACAGTTGTTTTATTTATTACTTATAATATCATGAATACAATTCAAATGATGTAGCTTTAAAGAACTGTATTTCCGAAAGGCGACCTAATTCGAGGACATCCTAGCATTTAATTTTGATTATAGCGGCAAAACAAATTGAGATAATTTTTAAAACACAATGTGAAAATTCCACTGACCTTTTTTTAACTGCTGCACCGGAGCAGGAAATAGCAACACGAAAGGCGGAAGACACGACTTAGTTAAAATGTAATTATTTTTATGTTGTATTCACAGCGAAGAAAATGTTCTGTCACACATTGATGCGATTACGCGACGTTTATTATCGACCATAACTTTAGGTTGCCATGCAGGTTGGTCTAAGCGGATCCTTAGCATTGACGAAATAAAAATTACCTCAAGCCTAGACAATTTTCTCTTTTCTAAACATAGCTATAATTTATTTAATAAATGTGCTTCAAAAACCCTTGAAGAATATACATTTTATAATGTACATACTATCATCTATTTTGGAAGCATTTTATTTATAAAAAAGGGTTTGTTTTAACGACTGAAATACAAACCCCTAAAAGCACATAGTGTTTCCTTTATTCTGCAGTCAATTGTGTCTATAGAAAAGAAAGGCAAATATTTATTATTATTTTTTTTTCAAACAGAGGAGGCGGAAGCCTAGTATGGCTGCATCCGCTAGTCCAAATTGCGGGGGGGCGGGGTTAGCCGCCGGCCCCGCAGCAAAGGCAAATAAACCGGATTGATAATTTAAATACTACTAGCAGTGTAAAGTTTTGTTTAAAATAATCGCATAAATATAATATGTAACCTCACCTGGTACGACAAAACTTAAATTTGAAAAAAAAAACCGGACAATATATGTTATTAACCGTAGAAAAGATACATTTAGAAAGTTTTCTAAATTTTGCTAGTATTTTTGTTTTTAAGTTTGTTCCGACGACGCTGAATGTGTATGCGGTCCACTTATAGGTAGTTACAATACAAACAAAATTATCACCTAATCTTAAACACAACACTTGATTATGATCTTGTTTTTGTTTTGATGTTTACAATAACTTTGCTCGGAAATGGTATGTTGTTGGCACGAGGGGCTATTGAATAACAACTATCGATCATTTGTCCACAATGTAGTTCAACGAATATAAAACCAACGTTTCTAGGGTTGTCACGCTATATGAATGCACTTTTAAATCCATCGCAGCATTAGATAGTTTTATAAACTTATACTATATCATACAATTTACAAACAATTATTAAGTAAATAAATAAATATCGGACAACCTCACACAAATCTATCTAGTCCCAAATTAAGCTCAGGAAGGCTTGTGTTGGGTACTAAACGACGATATACAATAAATGTATAGTATGTAATACTCGTAACTTAGTGTTTAGAAACGAAAACGTTTACTTGTTGCAGAGTATGAAGAGGCACTGAATATTAAACACGGTTACTTACAACTAAAATGCGTAAGGACAGGACTTGCATGGAAATGTGGTGAGGCAGTAAAATAGGTTAAAGTTGTAACTAGGCTAGGAGCATCCCAACTACTATTTACAAGCAAAAGGCACTCGGTGAACGAAAGTTCTTCGAGTGTACGTTATAGTTATTTATTGTTTATATGTCTAGATGGATGTTTTTGGAGCATAAATAAAATTTCAACCTCTATCAAATGAAAATTAAATAAAAAATTTAATACCCCAATCCAACCCTGAACCTGCGTTTAAATATTTAAAGGAGTAAATAATGCTGGCTGGTTTGGAGTCAATAACTCCACAAATATGCAAAGACAGCTATTCGAATCAACAGCTAAGACAGCTATTGCTGTTAATCTGAATAGATATCCTACCGCTGCCGCGCGGATGGTGGCAGTTTTAATTAATAAGTAAATAAATATATATTCTTTGTGGTTTTTATTTTCTAATTGTAAATTTTAATGCATAACTAAAACAATATGTTTTATTTGTTTCTCGCATAGAATTTTAATTACTGACCTACATTTCACTTTTAATAAATAAATAAAAAACTTACTTTAAATTTTACTAACATATTGGCTAATGTTTTTGGATCAGGTATCGTAGTGGTGATTTTTTGGGTCTTTTCCTATCCTTGGATCGGAACTCCGATTGATAGGGGGAGCGGGTATATTTATTCCCATGCCTCCAATTGAGCAGCTTAAAATCATTGTACAGCCAAGTGTTAAATAAATTAAATAAAAATATTATTTATTGTTGCTCCAAATAATATGCGAACCGAAGTTTTTAAATATAATACGCGAATTTCATACACGGAGTTAGTAACCCAACGAAACCGAAATCAGAATAACTTGCATAATAATTATAAAGTTTAGAATACAAAAGTATAATAGTCGTACTAGTTTGTTCATTGCGAAGTCTGTGAATATGTTTGAGCAGACTTTGTCCTTTATCAAAGAGAGTTGCGGGATACTTATTACTTGCCCCTCCGCGCTCTTGGCAGCCGTATTGTGTTATGATAGAATTACATCATAAACTAGTTCCAATATGTAATGCGGGTTAATAGTTGGTCTCCGGTGTAACTCCCTGTTGTAACAGGCGACTGAAATGGGTCAGATGGAAAACCATTGATACCATGATTTAATACCATTTAAGTGTAGACATAGAATGACAAATATTTTGATTAAGGTTTATTGTGCATAGTTTATCCAGCGGCGTGGCGTTAGACTAAAAAGCCATACAAATAATATATACAGTAAAAAGACCGTAAGTGATTTCGTACATACACAAAAAGCTAACGTTATACTATGTACTTAAGTTTAATGTCAAATGACATCATTAAAATTGAAAATGGAATGTTAAAAATTGTAGGCTAAGTATGCGACAATCGGGAATTGGCAAATAGTATTCCGTTGGAAATTACTGAGTTACGTGTGTAAAAGACTACAGAAAATAATTATATTAAAGAATCGGTGCTAGGTACCAGGGTGCTCCATGGGTCCGACAGGTCAGATCACCTTGCTTTGGAAGTCAGCTGTGATATTGAGGTGCTAAGGTCTGTTCATGTTCCGACTATTAAACCTTATAACAGCACGTAGAAGTAGCTAATATGTTTAAAAATAGTTTCATGTTGGAGCCACGCACTTGCTTTGCGGTTACCTGTCCGTCGGACGTCTCTCTTTCGCGTAGGTCCTTTCCGCCCATTAAGTTTCATTCGTCAGAGGTCGCCACCGTCATACGTAATATGAAGGGAGGAAAATCGCCCGGTCATGACTCTCTTTCTGTTGAACATTTAAAATATGCTGGTGTTCACCTGCCGCGTGTGCTCGCGTTACTTTTCACTTTGTGCGTGCGTCATTCGTACCTACCGGAGGATTGCATGAGAACGGTGGTTGTACCAATAGTCAAAAATAAAACAGGGGACATATCAGACAAGGCCAATTATAGACCCATATCACTGGCGACCACGATGGCTAAAGTGCTGGATAGTTTGCTTGATCGACCACTGGCTAAGCATCTGAAGCTGCATGACGCCCAGTTTGGTTTTCAAGCTGGGCTGTCGACTGATTGATGAATTACCCAATATTTTGTTTCCCCAGTCGTTTTATTGGGTCGACTTGGTTGGGTTAGGTTTAGGTTTTTTTTTTATGACCCGAAACCCGACTTATGAGGAATATGTTGTACAGGTGAAGTGAACGTATGTGAACAATACGGACTGGTAAAAAAATGCATTTAGTGAAAAATACGAGTAGAAAAAAAAATGTGTAAGAAATTAAATGCCGGCCATAATGACGAATGGAAAATAAGCAATTTGGGCAAAAACGCGAATGGTAATAAAACGACTGGGGAAACAAAATATTGGGTAATTCATCTATACAGTCCCTCCGCGTTCAGTACAATAATATACTTAGGATGCTGTTGGGTCGACCTAGGCACTGCAGTGCTTCTGGCATGTTTGCTGAGATGCGAGTTGACGATTTTCATGCTGTTAGGAGAAAAGGAGCTGCTTCCATAATGCACCGTATTCGAGATGGCTCCAACAGCATCCTACGTGTGGTCGCGAGTAGACTGGATTGCCCACTGGCAAGGCATTGGTCTAGCCTCCATGTAACTAAGTTTAATTAATACAGTTAAATTCTAAGCATGTGACACTGTGATAATTTATAATTTTTAATGTGTTATAACTTATGATATGAAATTGATTTTTTATTGTTATTATTCGTGTTTGTTTGACAAGTTAGTGTTAAGCATTTATTAATTAGTAATTCTTTTAAAATTTAATTGTCTGCATTATGTTATTATTATTGTATATCGACGTCACATGTACTAACACCTAATGTTAAGTTTACTAACAAATACTATGGATCTTTGTTATCTGGTGTAAATAAATAAATAAAAATAAAAAATAAAGAATCTTTTGTGAAGTATGACGTGGTAAACATTCAGTTTTATTGATTTCAAACGTATTATTTCCGCGTAATTGCCTACTTCTGACACCACTTTTTTGGGATTAAAGAAACGCAAATCATAATTAATGTGACAGAAAGCTTTGCCGATGAATAATTGCGTGTACTATCATTAATTTTCTGAAAATAATATACGATTATGTTTTTTAATGTAATTTATCATTGAATATATATCAATAATAATCATATTTATGTTGTATTATTTTACTCATTTATTACAGTTTTGACATCCCTTTGCAGGTGTGAAGATATCCACTGTTTGATTAACATAAAATGGATTAAAAGCTTTAATGGAACTGTGTTTAAGTCGAATTTCACTTCTTCTTATAACGACTTATCACCTTATTAAATAAAATTCAAGTTTTATTGATTTTTACTCTTACGCTGCCGGACAGACTTTACTATACCCTTGTGCAGTCTGACCAAGTCTGAGTAGAAATTAAAAAGTGACAATACTATAGAGTCGTCCCCTTTTTCTTAGATTGGTTAGAAAGGGACGACACTACAGTATTGCCACATTTTAATTTCTACTCTTTTTGGTTCGACTGTATTAATTGAATATCTTAAGTTATTTTAAAAAGTAATAGTACATTACTGCAGAGGTCACGAACTAAGGGATTGCTGGACGAGTTTGGAATAGAGACAAAACGAGTCCTGCAATTCCTGTTCCGGCCGAGGCTTGTATAGTGCTGTTCTCAAACAATGCTTATAAAAATTATAACAAATAGAAGATAATTAAGAAAATAATAGTTTATTCCTAGTAATAACTGTAATAACTATAATGAAATTTACGACAACAACGTATATGATTCTAATTGAAAAATTACAATTTTACAGGAGAGCCAAAAAACCGAATCGTAGAAGTAGAATCATTATATTTTATTTCGTTTTAAAGATTAAATTTGGAACACATGATTATAATTATATTTTATTGCTTATTTTATTTTCATATATTTCAATTTAATGGTAGTTTTCGAGAAAATGCAGATAGTCCACTAGTTTTAGTCATAACTATTTGCTAATCGTTGTGTATAATGTTCTATCTACCACTTAGAACATTATACTTGGTTACAATTTTCTCTAAGAACTGCGTAACCAGGTCTATCTGGGACTTGGAATATTATACTTGGTTATAATTTTCTATGAAATCGACGTATTCAGGTCTATCTGGGACATAGAATATTATACTTGGTAAAAAAAGTATCCGACTCACTGTTAAAGGTTCTATGTGTTTTTTTTAAATTATACTATACAGTTTTAACGTATCACTTTTTATTTAATTTTTGGTACCATAAAAATTGTGTATATGTTTCCTTAATTATAATTTTGTCACATTTTACAGATAGAATCATATTCGACATTAGCGTAATAGCTTAATAATCATTACGTAGGAAGTTCTAACGGAAAGGAGAAGGATATTCAATGAATTATTTATTTAATAAAATGATATAAAATTGTACAAAATTATACATTTTACAAAAGTGTTAAAAATCAATCCTAATCACGGAAATAGACATAAAAAAGGAGCAACGTATAAGATTGTTCTTACCTACTCAAATATTTATTTACCTTACGTTTTAGTATCACAATGATAAATTTTCATTAGAATCACATGAATTAGCAGTCTTTTTGACAATATTATCTACGTACAAGTCTTTTCAAAAATATAAAAAATTAGCAATGTCTCATCTCAAAGCACATAAAAAATCTAACAAAACAAATTCTGTATTTTTTATACATAAAACAAACATAATATTCTTCTTGGAAGAAAAGTGCAATAACAAGAGCTTATACAGCGTGTATATTTGATATAACCGCAAATTGAAGCCAGATTTTAGTGCTGTTACTCTGATATTTATAAATCTGAAATATAATATTTATTTAGCGTTAACTGCCATAGCGTTATTATTTTTTGAATTTTTTCTGAGCAGTAATGTATGGCGTAGTTATTACTAAGTGACAGTTGTGACATTACTATGTTAAGTGTCAACAAACAACTACAAACAAATACATTGCGTGCTCAATTATTTTATATAAAAAAACTTCGATTTCTTAATAATTTACAGATCAATGTATTAATACTAAGACCCCGTAAAGTTTGCGGTCAAATCAAATATATACGCTGCATATGCCCTTAATCTAAACTTAATATCGTTCTAGAAAAGACAAAAACAATCGAAATAACAATCTAACAGTTAAAAGTAAATCACAGCTCGGATTTAGGAACTTCACCAATTATAATTTGTACTTTATCCTATCACATTGATTAATCTTCAATATAATCAGTTGAATTATCAGTTTTTTTTTCTCAAATGAGCTATAAAAGTCATGGTATCTTTGTGGGATTACAATTTTTTACATAGATATTGCAAATCTCGAAACTTTAATGCAGGCAAAGGCAATGGTTTATGGTAGGCTGGAGCCTAACACTTCTTCAGATATTATTGATGTGGGTTGTGTTCTCCCTGGGGGTCGCGTACGTTTCTGGGTACAACAATTTAATGTTTTGTATTTATGTTCAGTCAAATCTTTTTTCTTCTTACAAAAAATTCTCTGTCCACAATATTTTTAATTTTCTGTGTTTTTACACCAATCCTTTGTATCCAAAAGTGCTTTGAAGTCATATACATCATTTTGCTGTAACTCGTGTACCTCATATGACGTTTATTAGTTTTGCACCAACGCACTAGGGTATACCATTAGTCGGGACTGTAAATAATTTTTCCTTTTGCAGATTTTTCAATTTTAGCGTGAACAGAGTCACCCTCGTTTTGGGTATGACCTTTCTCCATAAATTTTTGGCTTATTTTTATTTTAAGCTTTTTGGCTATGTGTAAATACATCAAAAATACGATGCGATTCTTGTTTTGTCCGGTGTAATTATCAGACCAAAACCTAAAGTCAGTCACATTTTTTTGAGGTTGTTCATTTATAAATTGGTAAAGGCAACTAGCTACTTAATTCGAACCGCGTTTAGCAGTTGCTACATGCGACATGTAGCATTTACCAGTTTTTGAACCCATTTCAAAAACTGTGAAGTTGTATACGGCTAATTTTCTTTTGCAATAAAACACGCTGATTTCCCCATAAAGACAACTTAAAACTTTTTGGAAATCGAATGTCATAGCTACCACAAGTGAACTATTCTTGGATTCTGTTTTTTCTAACATTACTAAGTGACAGCTAATGGCAGATCACGATCAACCATTTTAGCTTTTAAACGGTTTTCATATTGAGATAACAGTTTCGCAGGGCTTTAGATTATATGTAATCTTTGTTGTAAAATTAATAAAGAAATAAATAATAATAATAATAATTTCTTTCTCAGATGGTGACGGTAGATTTTTATATTGATGACATACATCACACATGTCTTTTTTGGGATAAAAGATCCAATATTCACGTATATTGCCTGACTGACTTTGCTCTATCATGCTCAGGGATTTGATTTTGGATACACCACTCTCCATATAAATTAAACATTTTTTTTAAAGTTATGTCAGGGTCAAGAAATTTTCGTGAAGAATCTTTCCTGATGAAATGTGATTCAACGGGCTCAAATGAATTCACATGAAAGATCACATTCTCAATCATTGCGTCAGTTATCACAGTCTTACGTTTTGCATGCCTGCCTCTATTATCAGTGATTTTTGATTAATTTTGATCTTTTTCTAATGATGTATAAACCATCTTTTTACTTATGCCTAATGTATTCAAAAGCATAACCTGACATACTTTGATTACAGTACTTCCTACAGGCATATAATATTGGAATGTAAAACAACGTCTGGAAGATGTTGCGTGACCAGAAGTATGTCGCATTTTTTTTTTGACATGTTTTGCAATTAACCATTGCAAAACATGCTCTCCTAAAGACCAGTACTTCGAAAGTATTTTTTTTTTCAATTTGCATTCAATTTGGCTCTCCAACATATCTTCTGGCTCCTCAAACGCAGTTGATAGTGCTCTATATAATTCCTCGCATGATGCTTCGTCCATCCTTAGAGGTGACTCTGGAAGTCAAATATCATGCATATTAAAAGCAATATATATAGATTAAGCTTTTAATTATGTGCATATTTTCATATGTAAAGCTATGTTAGTGGTGAAAAGTAAACAGTGAACAAAATAAAGATTAGATACCACAAAACTGCCCGTATAAAAAAAATAAACACTTAATCTGCTATAGTTATGACTGCATAGCATAGAATTATAACACAATTACGCTTCCGTTTGATATTTACAGTAGCACTTGCAATAACATAATTATATTATATTACTATTTGAGGGTGTCCAAAAATAAATTGAAAATGTAAATAGTTCTAGGTGACCGATTCAATGACGTATACAGTTCTAAGTAGCACAATAAATTACGTACTTTGTTAATAACAGTCATTATAGTGACGTATACAGTTCTAAGTAGCACATAGAATTAGGTACTTTGTTAATTGCAGCCATGATATTGACGTATACAGTTCTAAGTAGCACATAGAATTACGTACATTGTTAACTACAGCTATGACGGTGACGTATACAGTTATAAGTGACAGATGGTCCTGTATACGTAGTTCTCTTAAATAATATTTTACATGTCTGTAGTTCTATGTGTCACATCGAACTTTTTAAACATAAAAAACACACACACAAACACAAAAATAAAGAAAACGTGTATAAATGTTACATACCTCCATTTATTGTGGTCGGTTTATTTAGTTTTGCTTCGATGCAATCGGCACACGATCATTTTGCTCCCGATTTTAAAGACTCTAACCATCGCGCACGTTTCTCCGTCATGATTTTACTTACGTATATTTTTAATCAATAGATTTTTGGAATGAATTTAACAAACTTCTTAGCAAAAACTTTATATTAAATAAGACATAAGCAACGTAGTTGACAGTCATGTTAAAATTCTCTAAATAACTATCGACGCTTTCACGAAAGTCGACTAGCCGCTCGGCCGCGAACTGAGTGCCATGTGGTAAATAGCGCTCTGTGTGCGCGAGTGAGACGGCATTCATCGCGTACGGTTCAATGTGGCACTTGGGATGATATTCGTGTTAGTATACCGATTTTTGACATAGATGGAACTGTATGCGTCATTCGTAAAATCTATACTAAGTGACATTTTTTGAAAAAATATATAATAGGTCGACGTATAGATCATAATGCTGCCGCGTACGTAGTTCGAACCTTTTAGCACTTTGCACCTTGTACGTTGTTGTCGTCGAAATATGGCAGTGCAGTTCTTTGAAAAAAAAAAAGCCGGAACATAATATGTTCTTCGCGGCCTGGTATGGAATTTGGATATTTTCAGGAATAGATATAATGTCTTGTAGCAGATTTGGAGTCAAGTATAGATAGGAGTATTGTAAACTCAGCCTGGTAACGGGTTAACTTGTTAACATCCTTACTGGATACTTATTTACTTTTTTTCCCTATCCAGAACGGCCAAATAATAAAAGAAGTTAGCCAAATTTTTTGAAGAAAATTACTTGAAAATTGAGGTTGACTGTACGATTAACTCTGCAAAGGCAGAAGCACAAACATCAGAGTTACCTGTTCCTCAGATTTATAAAAAAACATTTAGGTCCTCTGTTCGATCGGGGTATACATTTATGTGAAAACGTGCTGTCGCTTGCACATCTCAAATCAGACATGTATAGTAAAAGATACGAAGCCTTGGGTGTTGATAAAATAAGATTTCAAAAATTACAAGAAGTGCAGATTCCATTGAAATTTAAGGATATTTTGTATTGGTGATTGTTCATAGAAAGATTCTCGAATCTTGTATTTTCGTTTTGAAGAAGCAAAAGAAATGATGTTGACCATAGATGAATATTTCATCGACGGGACATTTAAAAGCTGTCCCGAGCCATTTAAACAGTTATTGGCAATTCACGGTGATTTGGGAGGCTCAACAGCAGAAACTAACACAGTGCCGTTAGTTTTCGCATTGTAACCAGATAAAAAAACTAGCAAGCTATATGACAGTATTTGACATTATTAAATCACAATTGGATAAATGGAGTCCAAAAAAAGTACACACTGATTATGAGAAAGCTATTAGTAAGTCGATACAAAATGTGGTTCCTGGGGTAGTAATTAAAGGCTGTTACTATCATTTCGTAAAATGCTTGTACAAGAAAGCACATGAATTGGGACTGAAGCAAAAAGTCGAACGCAGATTTGTAAGATTGTGCGTATCTTTATCGCTTCTGCCCGAAAATTTAATTGACGAAGGCTGGGAATATATTCCAAATATGAGTGAACCCTTAAAACAAAAGGTTAAATAAGTTTTTAAAATATGTAACTCATATATTTTAAAAACGTGGTGGACGAAAGGTGATTTCCGTACTGAGTGGTGTATTTATCAAGAACAAACAACATTTCAGAGAGTTGGAATGCAACATTGATTAAAGCACTCTGTAAAAATGTGACCATTTTACGTCAGCTGAATGTCCTGCAAAGGGCAACTCATGACAAGGGCAGTATTCCAAAGAAACGACGCCGGGATCAAACTTAGAAGGACAATTTAATTTGTGAAACACAGTCATCCCTCCTTCATGGTGAAATAGCTGTAGGTAATTTTTAGATAAAGACTTATCTTATGATGGAAATACTTAGATAAAGACTTATTTTATGATGTCATCTTATTTATGAGTTAAAGTGTACATAATGTTTTGCGACAAGACGCGAAATAATAAAATTTTAAATGTATCCTTAATACTGTCATCTTCAGTAGGAAAATCAGGAAATAATGGTATTAATGCTCCTGCCAGTAGGAGAATCAGTACTGTCTTCGTGCTCCTACCAGTAGGACACTTTAGTAGGAGCACGACCCTGCAGTGTAGCCTTTTCCGGTCCGTTCCGACCGTCATCGGTAAGAACTAAAATTATTTTTCTCCAACTTGCTTGGAAATGTTCGCATTAATGTAATAAAACTGGACTGTGAAATCGTTCGTTATTTTTAGAAGGCATTAATACAAATAAAAAATAAAAAATATTATTGGCCTCGGCCAGGAAATCAATATTATTTAAATAGACGATTAAGTAAAAAACACACCTTCCGTTTATGACGTCTCATACAAATGAGGGTACCCTTAATTTGGCCGGTTACTGTATATTTACTTTTAATTTTTTCAAAGATTTTGATAATTCACCATACAGCCAATTGTCCACTGAATTTAAAAAATAAAAACTAGTATTAACTTTTAAATTGTTCTCTGCGTTTAGTTCTTGCACTGAACATTTTTCTGCTCTGCTACTGTCAATGTATTTTAAATTTGAAGCCTGTGTTGTGGATAGCAAAGTTTGTATTGTATTTTTGGAAGTAAATAAATATATATTTCACAAAAATTTTAAATGTCGACTTTCGAATAACGGACAAACAATAGAAATAATAATCTTATATGCGGTTAATTTATTTTCATGATTCTTAGTTATTTATTGGAGATTTCTCACGAAAGATTTTATTCTAATAATATTATGGTATTTAATGAGTGAGTTGAAAATTAATAAGTTTACCAAACGTAAACAAATAAAAAATAAAACAGAAATGATTGTGTCCAAATCGTCTTCTTCTTCATCTCCGAATGATAAATATGGTATGGTTTCTAAAAAAAACAGTGTGTTTAGAAGTTGTTGATTTAACTAAAATTAATAATTATGTGCATATTTTTTGTTATTGTGTTTTCATATAGTATATTTAATTCTTATTAATATATTTTGTTTTAAATCAAACATATGATACGGACCCGAATTTTTATTAATATTCCTAAAAAAAAGTCCTTCAAAATCATTTGTGGATTATAGAGTTATGTCCTATTTAATAATATATATTGTAGTATGGTCTATGCTTAACACTTTGTAGTGACCCAAATTTTGATTTAACGACTGTGTATTTTATAAAAAAATATTCGGTGAAGGACCAAAAATACACTAATCTCGTTTCTTATTTTATCCCCGGTGTATATGTAGCAAATATCTTACATTTTATTGTTCTAAACCAAATTTGTTGTGAAGCTTTTTCTATTTTTCTCAATACTTTTCGAGAAAAACGCAATAAACCGTTTCCACAACTTTTTCCCCGAAAAAATCGTAAACTTTGACGGCCTGTATCTCAAAGTCAGTGACATGTTAAAGGTACTTGATACGGTATTTTGTTGTGGAAAAACTATGTTATTATGATTAGCTATTTATTATATGGGAAAATCTATCGCAACAGATCGAAGGTCATTGAGAGCGGGGAGCCCCTTAAATTACGAATTTCTAACCAGTTAAACTGGGCGTAAAAATAACTTTTCCGCATTAGTGCTTTTTACTCTTATGGATAATACACATTTTATGAGATCTATCAGATATTGGTATAACGAGTTTAAATCGGGCAGAACAGTCGAACGGAAGAGATGATGACCAAAATTAAAAATATCGTATAAGTCGACAGCCGAATAAAGCTTAGAGAAATCGTTGATACTATAAATGTTTCAATCGAGCGGGTACAATATATTGTAAGGTGAATCGGCCAACTACATCTTCGAACTACCCCGCGCTGTTTTTAATAAGCACGCGACCTGGGTAGCTCTCTTTCTGATCGGCGATGGTGACGGACAGACGTGCCAGGAATATTTACGTCGAAAGGTCACGTGAGCCATTTCCGTTTATCAAAAAGTTATAGTGTGATTGATAGGCGTGCAATCGTTATTTCTTAATAAGTTTTGTTAATTATTTTGTCAACTTTTAATCGTTTAGTTCCAGTTTTGAATCATTGTGTGAGTAAATAAAACTGCTAAGAACATTAAACGGTTTTCCTGTTAGAAACTTGTCTTATTTCAATTAGTATTCCAATATCAGAACTGGGATAATGAACTGTTTTGCCCATCTGTTGAAGAATGGCAAGTTTTCGAAATAGGAACACCGTTACTGTTTTGTTGTAAATAGCGAAACGATTGCATACTTGTTTATTACGTGTAGATTTTATTCTTGTGTTTTTTTTTTCTCGTGGGTGTTAGTAAAATGATGCGAAATGGATCACAAGGTCATGTGCGACAACATACTCGAGGTAGGTCACGAGTTCGAACACTGCGTAATTCTCGGAATAGGCGCGTTTTGCGGAGTAGGTCGCGCGATCGTGATGGTGGTGAACCGCGACATAGCTCGAGTGATGAACGACGTGATCCACGAGGTGGCTCGCGCGTCCGGGATGGGTACGATCTGTCTGGCACGCCACCGCTACCGGTAGAACGGCGCTCGCGGAGTAGGACTAGATATCGATCGCGTAGTAGGGTTAGACGTCACTCCCGTAGTCAAACGAGACGACATACGCGAAGCAGGGTTAGGCGTAGTCATTCGCATACCGTGTCACGTATTCGACGACGGGATCGTTCGCGAAGCAGCACTCGGGACAGGTCACGACGTCATTCACGTAATATTTCGCGTTATAGGGAGCGTCCAGCTCGCGTAGAAGTCGAGTCTACCTCTAGATCATCGAGACCTGCCTCTCCCAGTAGACTGCCACAACAGCACTCCTTAGTGTCCGATGCGCATTGTTCTGAGGCGTCTACTCTCGCGAATGCTTTAATGCAAGCTATTAAAACCATGCAACCCGTAAAGTCACAACACTATTACGTGTCAAACTTTGACCCCTCAATACATAACATTGAAGTATGGTGCGAAGAAGTGGACCGCGCCAGAAATGCTAATAACTGGAACGACCATGAGTGCTTATCGCGCGTGGCTTCTTGCTTAAAAGGAGACGCTAAAGTTTGGTTGGGCGAGTGGGTTACTAACGATAGAACGTGGTCAAATTTTAAACGAGAGTTTAAATCTCTCTGTCCTAGCAAACTGGACTATGCGAATATTTTATTTGACGCTATGAACGTTACCTCTGATAAATATTCTACTTTTGCGGAATATGCGCGTCGTACTTTATTGCGTTTGCGGATTGTCCAAGGTTTGAGTGATGAATTGAGGACTCTTATTGTTATTCGCGGCATAGATAATCCTCAAGTACGCGCAGCCGCTGCTAACGCAGAATTAACTCCTGACACCATAGTTTCATTTCTATCGATTTATACGAAGTCTAGTTTACCAAAGCGAGATGATCCTGATAGCACAAATAGACAAATACAAACCAAAACGAATAGTCGTATAGGTCTTAAATGTTTCGCTTGTAACCAACGAGGGCATATTAGTCGCGATTGTAAAACTCAAAAGGCTAATGTGACTTCCAACACGCAACCTGGCTCAAATATCTCATGTACATTCTGCAAGAAACAGGGACACACCCAGGACAAATGTTTTGCTAAGGCACGATCAGAAACACTTACGTACAACGTAACGTAAATCTTTGTACTCAATGGTCCAATGCCTTTCGAAACAATGATATAACTTCCGCAGTTATAAATGGAATACAGGTGGACGTACTTATTGATAGCGGGGCCCTTGATGTGTCTCTCATTTCTTCGGATGTTCTTGAACATACATCTTCTCAACCTAAACCAAAACGTTGCGTGTTAAAAGGCATAAGTGACAAAGAAATAGTTGCTACATCTTACGTCACGCTCACAGTTAAATTTAGTGAAATTTCCATTGAGGTAGATTTGGTAGTGGTTCTATCACATTTCATTGTCAGGTTAGACCGAGTCCACGAAAGGTAGAAGCGTTGGCCAACACCACACCTCCTGAAAATGTAAAGCAGATACGCTGTGGAAGCTATAGTTGGTGCTAAATATGACAAAACAGAAGACAACACAAGTCTCTTCATTCAATGTCCTCATAGGTACAGAAGCTACTACCCCTGCTATCCGCGCATTAGTTCGAGATGTAGCTATTGAAGGTTCGTCGCCTAATCGAGAAACCTTACGAGAAATCACCAGGAGTAGAGCTCGCCGACTTTTAAAGGCTAATCAAACTAAGCAAGACGAGCGTGTCAACCGGCGACGGCAATTACCTCGACAGTTCAACATTAATGACCTTGTGTTTGTCATCAAGTTTTCACAGTCAACAGCTAAGCTTGATTCCGGCATGCGTGGTCCTTACAAAGTTGTAGAACTACGCCTTGGTGGACGCTACGTTCTTCGTTTGCTTAGCGGCGGCTATGGCAAGACGACGCAGGCTGCGGCTCAACATATGGTGCCGTGGCGGGGCGAGTGGTGCCCAGATACGTGTGCTGCATTCTTCGGAAGTAAGTAATGCTATATCTCTAATTTTATGTCTGTTCGTCAGACGGCTCACACGTATGAATACGGTCTGCGTGTTGAGCAGCTCACACGTATGAATACGGTCTGCGTGGTGAGCAGGCTCGCAAGCACACATGTTGCCTGCGCGCTGAGTAAGCTGACACGTATGAATACGGTCTGCGTGTCTAGGGTCTTGACGTATGAATACGGTCTGCGTCATGCATGTTACTGATTCAAAGTAAAGTCTGAATATTCCAGTGCGACGGGACAATCGCTTCGTACGAGAAACGGTCCAAGCTTTGAAGAACAAAATAAAGACTGGGTTTGGTGTTTTATTAAGAGACGTCTCTGTTTAACTTAGAACGATGAATGGATGTGATGTCTATGTAATACTTGATGCATACAAGTTGACGCGTAAATTAGTTGAATGACGATTGAAAGAGAGATATGAGAGGCTGAGTGCCGTTACTTCAGCCCATTGAACCGTTTCTAATTCAGTGTTGGTTTCAGATGAAAACTCCGAAGATGACGACACAACACCGTCAGCTTCAACTTCAACAGCCGGTCAACCTGTGCCAGTATTAAACACTGATGTTGAAGTTGAAGAAACAGTGCCAGACGACGCTGGTCCCAGCAGCACCACTCGAAGAGCCAGTATCGAGGACGACACGGTGTCAGGAGAGGCCGTGTAAGGTGAATCGGCCAACTACATCTTCGAACTACCCCGCGCTGTTTTTAATAAGCACGCGACCTGGGTAGCTCTCTTTCTGATCGGCGATGGTGACGGACAGACGTGCCAGGAATATTTACGTCGAAAGGTCACGTGAGCCATTTCCGTTTATCAAAAAGTTATAGTGTGATTGATAGGCGTGCAATCGTTATTTCTTAATAAGTTTTGTTAATTATTTTGTCAACTTTTAATCGTTTAGTTCCAGTTTTGAATCATTGTGTGAGTAAATAAAACTGCTAAGAACATTAAACGGTTTTCCTGTTAGAAACTTGTCTTATTTCAATTAGTATTCCAATAATATATATTTTAGAAAATAAATTAGGGATGAAAACGGTATCTGTGAGATGGATGCCGCGTTTGCTCACAGAGGAACAAAGGCTTACCCGAATGACTACATCAAAGCATTGTTTAGCTAAGAAAAGCAATCCCAATGAGTTTCTGCGGAGGTTTGTGACTGTGGAAGAAACGTGAATTCATAACTATACCTCAGAAAAGAAAAAGAACAGTGACACGCAAATCAGCTCCAAAGAAAGCAAAGAAGGTCATGTCGACCGATTTTTGGGACTCACAAGGAATCTTACATATTGAGTACTTACAAAAAGTAAAATATCAGGGCCATACTACGCAAATTTATCGGGCGAATTTGATTTTGTTTTTAGGAATAAACGACCGCATTTAACAAAGTAAAAAGTTATTTTCCACCATGACAACGCACCAGCTCACTCGCCCAAAATCGCAGGCAACATTTTAAAAATTACGCTATGAATTGCTGACTCATCCACCCTCTTCACCAGACTTAGCCCCATGCGACTTTTTTTTGTTCCCAAACCTAAAAAAATGGCTCGGTAGAAAGAGATTTGCGATCAACATGGCCGCTCACGGGCCATGGCCGCCACAGAGGCCTATTTCGACCACTTTCCGAATTTCGTTATCAAAAAATCGTATTTTTTGACGGCTTATTAAAGCTAGAATACCGGTGGAACAAATTGATAGAGTTAAAAGGTGATTATGTAGAAAAATGCATATACATGTGTCATGATTTTGAGAGAATACTCGGGTAAATAATTATTATATGGTAACTATAAATTGTATTTATGGGGTAAGTATTCTTTAAATTGTGGCAACATTATAGTATACGTAAGTGGTATGGAGGGGCAAAGGGATTTTGGAGGGAGGATCGCAGGGAGGGCTCATTCTTACCCGGTACGAGCTGACGACGAGACTTAACAGAAGAATAGAGGGTCGCGCCACATGAAGTTATAATAATTCAGAAGTGCTCAAGATTCCTACGCTCATAACTGTCGGTCAACAAAGACAAGTAAGTGTTTCAATTATGATTCGTTTCAAAGATTAAGTAAGTATGTGGGTTTCTTTAAATTCATACTCGAAGAAGTTTCAGTTTTGAAATAGTACGTGCACCAAGAAAGTAAGATTACAACTTGTACAATGATTATAACGACTATTTTCTGTAAAGGTAACTAATTAGCGAACCATTTAGTAACGCGGATACCTACCGTTACGTATTAATGTTAGTTTTTGGAATACCTACATATAATGGGTTATCCTTATTTCTATTAATTATTGGTAATGTGCATTTAATTTTACATAAAAACAGTTACGCGTAAATCTGTTAAAGAAGGTAGATTTAAATCAGATTCACATATTTTTACAATGAATTCTACGGTTGCTATAGCAATTTTTGAATATTTCTGGTAATATCTACGGTAGAACTCAAACAGGAATTAAAATTTATTTCTATGAAGTCATTATTTAAAGATTTCTTTTTCAATCGACAAGCTTATCAGCATTACTAGGATTACTAAATAAATAAGACGTTTCCATTGGTGATTATTGAATAGTTTAAGTGAACACAGATTAGTATGCGAGTTCTAAATACTTTGCGCTAAATTTGTAATATAAACAAAGGGCTTATACTTTCTACTTATTCTCTTAATATATTAAAAAGGGACGAAACAGAGCTAACTCAGTAGTTTAAGAATAAAATCAGTGTAGTAATGGCGCATTCTAACGCAACCTTTGTTCTTACTAGTATTATTTTTGAATAATATCTACCGGTAGTGTACAATGCATAATATGTATTCTTTCTTGACGAGGTGTACAGTAATGAGCAGTCTATTTCTCATATTATCATCATCAATCGATTATATTGCACATGTGCTTAATCTCATAAAAGTCGAACTATTATTTAAATTTGTTTGACGTGAGTTTGAATTTGTTTGATCGCACTTTGCGGCGAGTCATGGGGGAGGCCTATGTTCAGCAGTGGACGTCTGTGGCTGATAGATAGATAGATAGACGTGAGCGTGCGTCTGAGAAGCGATATTTTGTTTGACGTGAGCGTGCGTCTGAGAAATGATATTTTGTTTTGACGTGAGCGTGCGTCTGAGATGCGATATTTTGTTTTGACGTGAGCGTGCGTCTGAGAAGCGATATTTTGTTTGACGTGAGCGTGCGTCTGAGAAATGATATTTTGTTTTGACGTGAGCGTGCGTCTGAGATGCGATATTTTGTTTTGACGTGAGCGTGCGTCTGAGAAGCGATATTTTGTTTGACGTGAGCGTGCGTCTGAGAAATGATATTTTGTTTTGACGTGAGCGTGCGTCTGAGATGCGATATTTTGTTTTGACGTGAGCGTGCGTCTGAGATGCGATATTTTGTTTGACGTGAGCGTGCGTCTGAAAAGCGATATTTCGTTAGATGTGAGCGTGCATTTGAGAAGCGATATTTTGTTTGACGTGAGCGTGCGTCTGAGATGCGATATTTTGTTTGACGTGAGCGTGCGTCTGAAAAGCGATATTTCGTTAGATGTGAGCGTGCATTTGAGAAGCGATATTTTATTCGGCGTGAGCGTGCGTCCGAGATGCGATGTCTCTTTATGACGTGAACGAGCGTCGGAGAAAAGTAAATTTTGTTTGGCCTAAGCGCGAGTCTATAAAGAAAAAATTAAGTTTATGCGAGCGAGCTTGTTTAAATGATAGATATTTAACGTGAAATTATCAGATTGTTTGAGAAATGGAAATGTCATTAAATAAATAAATAAATATATATACACATATGATAAATTGCTCTGTTCTTCGACGATTCAAAAGTGCTTGTAATCATGCCTCCTTGAACGAATGAAATATTTAAATTTGAATTTGAATAATAAATTGATGATATGATGATATTGTAGCGTTGCTATAGTCTTTTGATTTACTCTACTATTAAATGATGAATACCATGCAGTACATAGATGACTTCTTTGTTTTAGGACATGTCCGAGAAAAGTAGTACAAGTGGCCTACGACTGGCAGTAGGACGTAAAAGAATCTTAAGTATGTCATCTTCGTCAGACGACGATGAACCTCCTATACGTCGTAAATGCCTACAAAGTGACATAGTAGAATCGAATGAAAGCATCACCACTGCCACAAGCCGAGGTATGATTGACGCAACAGACTTTATCAACGCACTAACTGGACGAAGTAAACCAATTTTTAGCATGCAACAGATGTTGAATGCATTACCAGAATTCGATCCCGAAAGTCGGGCACAAAATATTGAAATGTGGCTGTGTAAAGTAAATGAGTGCGCGTTAATCTACGAGTGGACTGATCGTCAAACATCGCACTATGCCACTCAGAAATTAATGGGCACCGCTAAGAGCTGGTATCACTCGTTACCCAGTTTAGATTTTAC
Organism: Apotomis capreana; assembly: GCA_947623375.1. NCBI lineage: Eukaryota > Metazoa > Arthropoda > Insecta > Lepidoptera > Tortricidae > Apotomis > Apotomis capreana. The sequence continues at coordinate 25,735,168 of OX392498.1, read as the reverse complement.
TTGGACAGAATGGCAACGAAAACTTAGACGCGCATTTCCTGTGGACGATAATTTTGCTCTTTTGCTAGAAGAAATGTTCAATAGAAAAACGGACCCAGAAGAAAGCTTACGTACCTATTTCTATGAAAAGTTAATGTTACTAAACAGATGTGAAATAACAGGAAAAAAAGCAGTCGATTGTTTAATTCACGGCATTACAAATACTTCGCTGAGAAATAGCGCCCAAGCTTTAAGGTGTCAAGAACCAGAAGATCTTTTGCAGTATTTTGTATTACAGCAGCCTCAAGGTGTTTTTATATCGCAGACTCAAAAGAAACGAGGTTATACTAATAAGTTTGATAACGCTATTTCTCGGCAAAGAATCCTGAAATGCTTTCATTGCGGTATGGAAGGTCATACGATGAATCGTTGCTTCAAGAAAAATAATAATCCTGCGTTAGATGTTAAGAACAGAGTTTGTTTCAATTGCAATGAGGAGGGACATCGGTTTATTAATTGCCCAAAGGTATTAAAAAAATGCGATACATGTCTGAAGGTAGGTCACACCGCAAATAATTGTAATCGAAATCGCTCCTCTCTTGCAAGTGAAAATAATAAATCAGAAAAAGTAATGAATGTATCTAGTAATGATTTTGAAAAAAATGATAAATATGTTAAAATAAGTAATATCGACAATAAATCATATAAATCGTATATTGACTTTGGAAGTGATTGCTCTTTGATACAACGCGAAATAGCAGATTCATTAAATTTGAAGAAATGCTTGAATGACTTGCCTATTTTAAAAGGTTTTGGAAACAGTCGTGTTTTACCGCTTTTCAAATCAAACGTAAATATTTCAATTGACGAAGTCGAAGCACTTATCACGGTTTATGCGGTGGAAAACGATTTTTTGCAATACCCATTACTTATTGGTCAGAACTTCACTGAATTGCCCAATGTGACAGTACTGAAAAATAGTAATAAATTAATGTTTTACAACACACCCGTACCTGAATCAAATGTTGCACGTCTTGAATTAATTATATCAGAAGATGTAATGTTGATGGGCTCTCACTTGGTACCAGTAACTTGCAATCAGAGTTATACTGGCGACGTATACGTTGAAGGCCAGAACAGGAACGAGCCAGGAAAAGAGTACTACGTGCACCAAGGTGCTTTTAATCTTATGAATGGTAAGGGTCACATAGTAGTGTCAAATAGCTCAAAGGCACATTTTACACTAAAGAAAAACACCGTTTTATCGAGAGCTATAACCTTTACTGAGATTAACGAGATAAATATTAGACGTATAAATGTAAATGACGATACTTTGCATCCAATTAAAGTAGAAGATATAAAAGTAGGATTTGATTTGAGTCCAAGCAATTTAAGCAAACTTCACACGTTGCTTCAAAAATATCGCGATTGTTTTGCGGTTTCTTTAGATGAGATAGGATGTGTAGCCAAAGAATTTGAAATGAAAATAAAACTATCTGACGATAAACCAATCGTGTATAGACCATATCGTTTGTCACATTCAGAAAGATCGAAAGTCAGAGAAATTATTAATGAACTCAAAGAAAATAATATAATTCGCGAATCTAACTCAGACTATGCAAGCCCTATACTAATGGTCAAAAAGAAAACTGGCGAACAAAGGCTATGCGTTGATTTTCGGGCACTTAACAATAAAACTGTCAAAGATAGGTATCCTCTCCCTCTCATAGAAGATCAAATATCTAACTTAAGTGGTAACAAATACTTCACAACTTTAGACATGGCTTCGGGATATTACCAAGTACCACTTGCAGAGGAAAGTAAACATTTAACGGGATTTGTCACTCCAGACGGCCATTATGAATTCAACAGAATGCCGTTTGGTCTGGCAAATGCCCCAGCCGTTTTTCAACGTGTCATTAACAAAATTCTAGGATCAAAAAGGTTTGATTCGATTTTGGCTTACATGGACGATCTACTTATACCTACCACATCAATTGAAGAAGGGTTCATAAAGCTAGAAGAAGTTGTCAAATTGATTCGGGAACACGGTCTTACGCTAAACCTTTCGAAATGTTGTTTTTTTGCAACCTCTATAGATTATTTAGGGTACGAAGTCTCCGGACAAGGTATACAACCAAGCGAAAGAAAAACTGTGGCTGTTAAAGAGTTCCCAACGCCCAAAAATGTACACGAAACTAGGCAGTTTTTAGGGTTAGCCAGTTACTTTAGGAAGTTTGTTAAAGGTTTTGGTGAAATTGCTCAACCTTTAACGAAGTTACTAAAAAAAGACTCTGAATGGAAATGGACCGATACTGAAGAAAAAGCGTTTAACATGCTAAAAGAAATCTTGTGTACAAGACCAGTCCTGGCATTGTACAACCCTGATTTAGAAACAGAACTTCATACTGACGCAAGTTCATTAGGCATCGGTGGTATTCTCATGCAATGGCAACATAATCCAAGAGAGCTTAAGCCAGTGGCCTATTTCAGTAGGCAAACGTCTCCAGAAGAAAGATATTACCATTCTTACGAACTAGAAACGTTAGCCGTAGTAGGATCTTTAAATAAATTTAGACCATATTTGTTGGGAATGAAATTCAAAATCTTCACAGATTGCGAAGCTTTACGCCTTACTTTTGCGAAGAAAGACTTATTGCCCAAAATTGCTCGATGGTTACTCCAAATAGAAGAGTATGACGTTAAGATAGAGTATCGACCTGGAAACCGAATGGCTCATGTCGATGCTCTGAGTCGTAATCCAGTCGAGCAGCAGAATGATGACTGTGCAGCTGAAAATGTTATATCCGTATTACACATAAAACAAGACGATTGGCTTCTGACCCTTCAACTTGGAGATCCAGAAATAAATAGAATCTCTAAACTTTTAAAACCGGATATTGAACACGATTTTAGTGAAATTAAAAAACACTATGTGTTTAAAAATAATAAGTTATACAGAAAACTCAACGACGACCCAAATCACTTACGTTTAGTCATTCCAAAGGGAGCAAGATGGCAAGTGTGCCGAAGTAATCATGATGAAATTGGTCATTTTGGTGTTAATAAGACATTAGAACGCATACAAAGTCAATATTGGTTCCCTAAAATGGCCAAATTCGTAAAGAAATATGTGAGTTCTTGTATAGAGTGTGCATATAACAAAGATAATATTCCAACACAACAAGGTCACCTATTTCTGATCGAAAAAACGAGTGAGCCCTTCGACACACTCCATATTGATCATGTAGGACCATTCATCAGAAGCAAAAGAGGTAATACTTTCATTTTAACAATAGTGGATGGGTTTTCTAAATACGTGTTTATAAAGCCTGTGAAAGATACAAAAAGTGCTACTGCTATTAAAGTGTTGCAAGATATATTCCAGGACTTTGGGCCGCCGCGACGTATCATATCTGACAGGGGCACAGCATTTACCTCAAAAAAATTTAAGCAGTTTTGCGAGGAATCAAAAATAAAACACGTTCTTAACTCAGTCGCTTGCCCTAGAGCCAACGGTCAAGTTGAGCGTTTTAACCAAACGATTTTGAGAGCTGTAGCTACACAAAGCTCAACATTAGATGAAAAAGAATGGGACTCGGTTGTTTCAAAAATCCAATTTGGTATTAATACAACGATCAATTCATCAACAAAAAAGACCCCGTCAGACATTGTTTTTGGGTCCCGATTAAGGGGAAATGTAACTCTCCATGAAGCATTAAAGGAAACCGTTGATAACAGTCAAAGTATTGATGATATTCGAATGAAAGCTTCTGATAATATAAAAAAGTGTCAAAGTAATATGCAAAACAGACATAACGTGAAATGTAAGCCAGCGCGATTATACAAACTTAATGACTTAGTGAAAATTACTAAAGTATCATTTAACGAAAGTTTAGGTAAAAGCAAAAAGTTACTACCAAAGTTTATAGGTCCATATCGAGTTACAAAGATAATTGGAAATGATCGATACGAAATATCAAATATCCCAGGGTTCAGCCAGACAAACAAGTATTGTACAGTCGTTGCTGCTGATAGAATGAGGCCGTGGATAAATATAAAAGCTCTAGATGTCATGAATGATGATAGCAATAGTACGGATACCGAGTCAGATACATCAACAGATACATAAACCTCCCGAATGTCATGATTACCTTACTCAGCATACTTCCTAATAAATAATTATCTATATTATCTACTTGTGATAGGTAGTTGTTGTAGTTAATGTTAGCGCAACCAGAAGTCATTGACTAACTTGAGTCGTGATGATTCATCGAGTTGTGTTCTGTGTTATATATGTTTAAAATAAATAATATATATATAAAAAAAAAGATGATAATAATGATAAGAGAATGAATAAGCTTGTAAATATATATATAAATAATAAACTTTATCACCTAGTCAATTAAACTTTTATTGATCCAAGATTTAATTTAGTAACACCTTTCTTGTTGGAGTTAGAGTGAGGTGCGTGCGCCGGGTGACTGCACGCTGACGGACGGCCGAATGTCATGATTTTGAGAGAATACTCGGGTAAATAATTATTATATGGTAACTATAAATTGTATTTATGGGGTAAGTATTCTTTAAATTGTGGCAACATTATAGTATACGTAAGTGGTATGGAGGGGCAAAGGGATTTTGGAGGGAGGATCGCAGGGAGGGCTCATTCTTACCCGGTACGAGCTGACGACGAGACTTAACAGAAGAATAGAGGGTCGCGCCACATGAAGTTATAATACATGTACAAAAAATATGTTTTTTTTTCTAAACACGGGTACTTATCAAACTGCCCTCGTAAGATGATTACCGACTCGTGTTATCTTAATCGTAAAATAACACTCGTCTGAAGTCACTTATCTTACACGCTTGTATCATACAATTCATAAATAACTATTGTTACTTGTGCCCCATTCGACAGATTTGTTTTAATCGCAGAATCGACAACTACAGATTTTTTATTCTTTTTACGATTTGTGTGAGGTTGTCTAATATTTATTTATTTATATAGCCTAGGTTTAGCGAAAAACCGGCTGTCTGACTGGCATACGTCTCGCTCTTGTCATTTATTCTTACTAGTCTCATTCAAAATACAAACCTCTATCATTCATCACCAGTCCCACATTTTATAGTAACTAGTCAATAAATGAGCAATAAATACAAAATAACGTGCGTATCGTAAAAAATGTAACCGTATATTATCTCTGTATTATTTATGTGTAGCTATAAAGAAAATAAAACAACCAAACTCAGAGTGAATTTATATGCATGTTATCATGTTTGTGGTATTGTCGATTATATTTTTATGTTCTCTGGAAATTTCCACAGAACGGAGCGATTTTTATTCAGAAAATGTTATTAGTGGATTGAAAAGACGCCAGGTAATTCCACTTAGGCAAATAAGAGGGAGCTACAAAGAGGATATATTAAATAAATATCGAAGATCATTAGATACGCCAAAAGTAAGTAAAAATAATAACTGAATAAGTCTTCAAAATGTATTAAACATATTCAAGTTTACTACCTGATGTGTTATCTGAGCAAGTCTACCTGCGCAGGTCAACTGAAAGTGGATATAATATTTTTTTCAGTTTCCGCGACTGTCACAAATTTAAATAATTTATATACACGGTGGACTGTAGTGTGTAGGGGAGACCGAGGGGTTTTGAATCAGAAGTGATTTGAAACAAAGTCAATCTCTCTTCCTTTGGATCTACATACGTAAGCGAAGCTAGAACGCAAAAGGGGGGACCCGCGGGCGGTGGAGCACGTCTAAACAGCGTTGCCGGCTCGCAAACAGTTAAAGATAGCGCGAAAAGGACGTTGTTTTAACTCACTTCTGCTTCCAAACTCCTCGGTCTCCCCTATGGCCAACTTCAGCGGCAATATTTGTTTTAGATACAATACGATGATGTTCGACTGCGTGATGCAAGAGTAGCTGAATATTCCGGACAGCCCATTCGTTGGTTCCAATTTGGAAATGAATACGGTATGGAGCGTGAATTTGATTACATTGTGTATATTTGATACAACCGCATACTTTACGGGGGCTTAGTATAGGCACTTATTAATATATTAACCATAATTATAAAAAAAAACGATCATTTTTTTTCCACTGGTCTGGCTACAATATGCGGTTGTATCAAATATACACGCTGTATATTATTGTGTATGACTTATGATTATGAAATAAATGAAAACTAACATTAATAGCAGACTAAGTTTAGATAAATTATGTTGAGCTCGCTTTGTAATATTTACAGCTTAGGGGCTGTCAAGAAGCCAACAATTAAGTGAATAATAGCATTCAGGAGCAGGAAGATTCTATTAATGACTAAAATTAACGACACTAAATGGAATTGGATTGGATCTTCTACTTCAAAAAGGCGTTTCCATTAAGGAAAATGCAATGGAATTGATAGAAATAATATACATCCATATATTTAAATTTACTCAACTTCTTGACTTTATATTTTAATTCATACCACCGATCTAAATTGTAAAACTCCCTTTTTGGAATGAGACCTCGGGCGTCGAGGAAAATTAAATTTACGGAAATTATCGCGCGGCCTGTCTCATTAAGCCATGACAAATTATTTCGGTTTAAAGGTGTTTATTCGGGGCGTTAAATGTGTGCGTTACTACAAAATTTTTACGATTTGAATGGGAAATTCGCTTATTTTTGTCAAGATACATGTAACTATCACGAAGCACTGCCAGGGGGCATGGCCTAGGGACAAACTTTAATGATGGTCAACGCATATATGCGTTGCTGGCAGAGAATGCGTTAAACGCCATGCTAAAATAATTAGTGCACAAATTACGTAATAATATATAATTTTGTCCCATGGTCGTCCAATAATATTCTTTTTACTTAAAATTCCTCATTCAATTCATTCCAATTATCAGTAATTTCTTCTTAATGCATATTAGTTGACCTCTTGTCACGACACAAGTACACAAAGGCCTTCCTCTTTTTCCGTTGTACCTTCCATACCAGTTAAGTTAATTTATCGTTACAGTACTATAATTTGAGGTCAGCCATATTATGGGTTGGAATCTGGCGTTAACCTTACAGGTAATAAATTACAATTGACGACCGTAGTTTACTCAACCCTCTGGTAGCAATTTAAACTGTACAGGTGTTCATCTATAGACGTCCATAGTGAAATGGGTTATTCGCGTTAATGCCGGCAGTATAAAAGTGGATGTGCTTTTTAGGTTTCAATACTAAAATTCGAAACACCGTGTCTTCAATGTATATCTGAAGTGTGTTATTGTTATTTAGATAATGAATATCAAAGCGATAAATTTCATTAACAATTTAATAAATATAAATCTATTCAAATTTACATAGTGAAGTTTTATAATGTTTAGACAGTTTTTCGTTCAATTATAAAGTTGTTGTTACTAGTTTTATGTTTTTATCTTATTGTTAATACACATAAAAGTAATTGTTACACGTATAATATAAATAAATATATATTGGACAACCTCACACAGTAAGCTCTAGCGTCTGTCATGGGCGCTATTACATAGACGACGATCAAATATTTACATAGATAAATAAATATATCCATGACCCAGAAACAAATATTCGAATTCAAAACACAAATATTTGCCTTTGTCGGGATTCAAACCCAGGACCATCGGTTCAGTAGGCAGCTGCTTTACCCACTGCGCCAACCGTGTCGTTAATTTAATACATATATATATTCATGTACAGATACACAAGGTAAATTTAAATATGTGAGTGGTCTTGCATTTAGTATCCGTATTGAGAGCAACAGTGCCCGAGGATATTATTCCAGAAGCCATAATTGCAGACGTGTTGTCTCAGGCCGCACGAGGTGTAGTAACCCCACCTACTAATTTCTAAATTAACCCAAAGGATCTGACTTTACTATTCACCAAACGAACTTGATGAATTTCCTGATTACAACAACAATACAATACAACAATACTTTATTACACACCAATAGATTTATTATTGAAATCCTAACACATTACTCTCTAGTATGCACTCATTATACTTTACATTTGGTTACAAACGAGTACCTAGTGTGTAGGTAATGTAGGTAACACCTACACAACCCAACTCTTTTGTGATGAAATGTTAAATAAAGAAGCAAGGTAAGCCTAAAAGCCTATTTATACAAAATTGCTAATAACGCAAACTTCAGCCTGACGTAGGTCGCGTAATAAATTACACGTCTTTGCATTTGAATAAATGTCTTCAAAAGCGATTTTCCACTCCAGAAAGCAACACTTACCAAATGCCATATACACATACGATTGCTAAAACTATCTAGCGACGGTGAACAGAACGTGTTCATGTTTCGCCAGGCACTTTGAAGTGAATTTACCAACGAATCCTAATCTGCTTGACTAGTTCTACAAAATAAGGAATCTTCGGGAACTAAAATATAATTAGAAGAATGTAATTATATATTGTATGTGTTTATTTTAAAATAAACTATAGAAAAAGATTATGCTATACATAATGTTCACATAGTTTAAAAAATATATATAAGAAGGTATTTGTTACAATCTTTTTCATTTGTATAAGAAAGAAGACACCTTTACTATGTATGTCGATTTGGACGCTGTAATTTGATTTGAAATATTTTTTTACCAAATTACCTACTGTTAATAAGCCAAATTCTCAGAATCCTGCTACGTCATTGAAACCACGAATTACTTTTTTACCTGGTTAATATATTATTAATTATTATACTATCCCAAAAACTTGTAAAATCCGTTTCGAAAATGTGTCTTAACATTTTTTATATCAGGATCCTGTTCAATTTAATGTAGGCAAATATTGAAAACCCGTGCCTTGCGACCTTATCGATCAGCTAAGCTCAGGCGATTGTATCTACTAAGAAGACAAAGAATACCATCTATACTTTGTCTGAATGAGATCGCCCTTTATCGATATGGCCTTCTGCTGTCTACCGTTATTATGATTGTTTATTGATTGTTACTCTTTTTCTGTGCTACAAATATTATTGTTTTATATTTCTTTTAGCTCTATATTTCTTTATTATAAAAATACACGCATGAAATTGTATTTTGTAAATTTCAATTAAATTAAAGGTTTTCAAGATAAAACTAAAAAATAAAACAAATTAAATAACTAAAAAACTGTGTCCCGGCGGCATGGTTCCGAAAACGCTAGCATTTCCTCGCTGACTCGCAATGGTGATGCGCTGTACGAGGAAGATTATTTTGAAAATAAATTTCTTTGAAGAGTTCTAACGCAGAAAATCGTGATTTAATTATTATTATTTTTATGTTCGTAGTAGCGCGTAGAACAATTACCTAATTTTAACACTTATTTATTGATTAAAAAAAACAAGTAAATTAGTTGCATTTGAGTTAAATATTATACTGATAGATATATTTTTAAATTTGGCTTTAAAACGATAGTACCCATTTTTTTCATCCGCGTGTAGATGCGGGCATGCGCTGTGGGGCAGTCAGCCATATAAATAAAAATTACGTGTATTGTTTTGTAAATATTAGGCATGTATGAATATTACGTATACCTTACTGTGTAAAACTACTGTCGCGTTTGTTGATCACAGTGAGTATAACCTAGACTAAATGTTATTTAGTTGAAAGTGTAAGTATGAATATTTTCGTTATTTCCTCACAAGTGTGTCGAAAGTCGTCGTTACGTCGTTTCAATTATTATTACATACTCAGCTGTATACAATAACCCTCATTTTTACAACACTGAGGCTGCAAAAAGGGCCGTGTTTAATGACCAATATACCACACCACACCACATTCTTATTATGAGTACATTGCGTAACAAGGGTTTTTAACGAGGAATTAAAAACGAGTATATATATTAGAGGGCTTTAATGATACTAATTTGTAATTCCTTGACCAGAGTCGCGTACAACGTTTTTCATCACACTTGAGAGGAAATAAAACAAAAAGTAATAAATAATAGTTTAATACCATAATATTTAAAAGACAAAACGATGTAACTACTGATTTTCATAAAATGCATTATTTGTTCAACTCATTGTGATAATGATTGTATTAGGTGCGTGGTTAGCACTTTTTTGAATTGAGCAATATACTATTTTATTGTAGCAGAGTATGTTGAGAACACATTACGATAGATATTTCAGAAAACAAGGTTTACTACAAATATAAGGGCTACCTGAAAATAAATAAGTAAAGAAATGTTTGCACATAATACAATAAGAAAGATAGCTTTAAAAAAAACAATTCAGCTCTTTAATAGGTACAACGTTTTCTATTTTTATTTTCTGTAGTGATAGTATTATTTCATGATATTTCAAGACAATTCTATCAAATGTTTTAAGAGTCGTTTCTACACTAAGGACATGTTTTTTGTAAATGACTTAATCCTTTTGATGGATTGATGCAACTGTCTTTGGATGATGTGTTACTGTATTTAAAATAATTGATTCCTTTGTGTAACGAAAGTTACCCAAACCTTTAGTACGACTAATTTTCGTTACATAAGGAAGCGTTCGTAGTTTTGTTTGTATTAGGCCTTTAACTATGTACATTATTAATGAAAACGATTCTTAATTTAAATTTATTTTTTATTTTTATTTATTATTCTCGAGTGACCTTCGTTGTTACATATTTATCTTCAATAAATTTGACTTCGCCTTTTTCAGATTCTCTTGCCGCATTGATAATAATTTCGAGCGGAATATTTGCCTTCGAAATTATTATTATTTATTTAACGTCACAAATTACATATTCAATTCATTTAATTCTACAGAAATACAACGACAAAAGATAAACAACGCGATTTAATTCACCATAACTCAAAACAAGTCACTATTACAATAACACAGCAATCAGTAAGTATATACATAATTATATTGTTAAATGAGCCGCCATATTTGCATGTCAGAAATATATTAATTAATGTGATTGAAAGACAGGTTTACAAACTTTTATAATAATAATTATCTAAGTTTAATTAAAAAAAAAAAATTTAAAACATTAGAGTCAAAAGATACTAACTTTTTAATAACACTTTTTTTAGTCTAAATAATATAACTAAACGTTAGGATTCGAGAATTTTATTAATATAATGTTGTAGACTGTCTTTACGCTTAAGAAGTAAAAACGGACCTCGTATTTCTTCTGCAGCCCCTAAGCTTGTTTAATAATCCGTAAAAGTGTCATAGTCGGGATATTCATTGGTCTTGAAAGGATTTTCTTATTTATTTATAGCATCTCTGTTATTCATATTTTGAAATAATCTTGTTAAAGAAATAATGATGAGTGTTAGCTTACAATGTGAATATTAAAAAAAATTACTCATAATTACAGTCCACAGAAACCACAAATTACATTGAATAAAGATTTGTTTTGCATGTTTATTTGAAGTCCTAGTGTCAAACCCTGCCAGTCACAAAATGACTTGCAAAGCCACAGCTCGAAGCAAAAGGATCACGATTAGGGCTAGAACAGCAATGTTCGCATTGTTGTGTTCCGTTGTGGGGGTAAGATAGCCGGTGAAATTACTAGTATAGAGGCATTCTATCTTCGTCCTCCGGGTAGGCAAGCACTTGTGACTCCTCTGGTGTTGCAGGTGTTTATGGGCGACGGTAATCGCTTTCCATCAGGCGATACGTTTGCTCGTTTGCCCCCTATGACAAAAAAAAAAAAATAGATCCACGGCACGGCAAAACGGCACGGCAGTGCCCCCGCCAAGACAAAACAAGAAGGGGGGCACTTCCTATCTCTTTTTGAACATCGCTAAGTCACTATAAGTTTCATTTTGATACTTGAGATTTAATTGATACCTAAAGTATATACGACGATTTGGCTACTCACTCATTCACGTATAACACCTTTAGGGTAGGATAGCGTATCAAAATCCCTATCGTAATTCCCTGACGTAATGCCGTAGGACTTAGGGGCTTGGCTTTTCCTAGGATCCGATAACTTTTTTTTTCAGCGAAAGCTTTATACGTTTGTTCGTGTTGGCGGCCTATTTTACATGAAATGATTTCTCAGGGATACAATCCTTCTGATGGGTGCAAACTTGTGCTTGTGCGTTGTGGATATTTATAGTTGTGATTGCCTTCAACTATTGTTTTGTGAAATATTTAAGCTCTCAGCGGTAGAACTCCAAATTATGCTGCAAGACATTAGCTCAACAATAGAAAATAGGAATCAAGTCCAATTGGCGAATAGAAAATGTCTGAAGGAGCAACAGGGCTGAATGAAAATGCGCTGCGTCACTCAAGCGGAAACTCATCGATATTTTGTATTCCGCTCGTCCTAATCCTAATATACGGTGTCCACACATAGTCACTCCCTGAGAGCCAGACGTCCAAATTAAAGGTTCGTCAGCGACCGACCCTTTAAATTTGTTGATTCGCCGATCATCAAAATGATAAGAAATGAGTCTGAAGTCTATTTTTAGTAAAGATAACTGGAAACGCTTGAATTATATGCTCAGTGCACTAATAAAGGGTTAATTGCAGAAGTACATTTTTTATTAATTTACCTTTTAAAAGTTTATTTTTCTCAAAATACTTGTGACTACGCAACGACAATGATGGCCAAATGACAAATCATAATGACGGAATACTATTAAAAATACATTTACTTCGAAGTCGTTTCGCAGAGGCGTTATGAGAATAACAAGGGGTTTTCCAAGGCCGGTAATAAATCCCTGCGAAAAGGAAACGAATATATCTATTACACCATTTCGCCCTGTAACATAGAGGGAAAAACTAGTGGCAGACAATTTATGCGTGATCCTGGATCGTTTAACATAACTTAGTACCTATACTCTGCTTAGGTATGAATAAAGTATTATGGATTGCCTTATCACAAAGACGAAATTCAGCAAAAAGTTACATTTAATCATCTTTAAATATTATCATGATATGTGTACTTTTCTTACAATTTATCTAATAACCAGAGGGTTTTACGAGAGGATGAAAATCATGTTGAATTAAATAATAATTTCGTGTGGTAATGGCGTGATTTGGCGAAATTAAATTTGGCATGGCTAAATTACTCGAAGAAGCCACGCGCCGCTTTCTCGCTTTTCTCGTGGTTGAAATTTGAGAACATTCCCTCCCGTGCCGACCAATAAAAAAAAGGATTTTATTAGAAATTGAACACGCTTCGTTTATGTAATAAAATCTACTTGAACTGTGATAGATTTAGTTTATTTATATCCCTTCGAAGTTTATAATATATAATCCATTTAAATTGCATAATTGAAGTATACTTTTACCTTTGTATAAGTAATATTTATATGTTATTTTACATATAAGACGATAGTAAAACGCTAGTTCACGGCACAACTGACTTTATTGTTGGTTTACCCTCCAAGCTACAATTATAATGCTACCCACATAAAGTACGGATACCACACCTCCCTCTCTCACAGAAAACAAGTTTATAAAATATTTATCCTAAGTATTAACCAACAATAGCTATAAATAGTTAAAGTAAATGTCCCAGTGCTTGACCCTGTCCTATTAATTAGCACTTACCAACTTAATGCATAGCAATTCAGGAAAAATAACAGGATTTCAAATATTGGTACATATACCCGACTCATTCTTATAACATTTACACAATGTGTAACAGGGTGCTCCCTTGTTTAATGATAATGAAGGAGAGATACAAAATTACCATATTGCATACTAATGATTAATGCCGGCCTGTAACTTAAGTATAAAACAAGAAACTGATAAGTAATTAAAATATAACTTAAAAAAATACTACAGCTAAAGGAACTCACTATCAAGTACATGAACTGTTAACTTATTCCGAAACATCTGTTGCCTACTAAGATAAGCATAAAATACATTATGTTGTAAGCGTTAAGGTTCAAAATCAATTAACCACTAACTTAATCTTTACATTCTTATTTGTCTGCGTGAATTTACTGTATCAAAAATATAGGTATATATAGCCGACTTAAATCATACAAGATACAATACTAGTATATATTTAAACTAATAGAAGTAATGAGCAATACCACAAGTCTATTAAATAAGTTATGCACAATACTACACCAGATGCTTAGGTAGTAAGATCCCGATTACCACACCATATCACACTTTACTTATTTTTTTTGCTTTCGCAAGCACGCAACTACGTACTGGCCGTTTTTTAATTAAAGCCGGATTGGGTTCGGATTCTTGTGCAGGCGCGGTCTCAGCGCTAGTGCTAGGCGCACTTTCGCGTTCTTTATTCGGTGTTGGCGTTAACGTCGGAGACTCATCAGACAGGTCATGGTAATCGTCCGACTCGTCACTCACACTCTGGTCAGAACCGGGACGCTCACTGTTGGATTCGCAAGACTCTACTTGTGATAGTGAAAACCGGTTCGCAGGTGTTTGTATTGGCAACAGCTGATCGATGTGACGCTTCCATTCATTTCCGTCAGAAAGCCGCACTTTATACGTGAGTGGTGCTTCGCGTGCGGTGACAGTAGCTTCTGCCCACTTGCCCGTGCCGCGGCGGTAGTCCCGCGCCAGCACCGCGTCCCCGGGCTGCGCGTGACGCGCGGCACCCGGCCGCAGCTGCCCGGCGCGCTCTTGAGCCACGCTCACTCGCTCACCAACTTCAAAGGAGGGCAGTATGATGTCTAACCTCCCCCTCAGTCGCCTGCCCATCATTGCCTCAGCCGGAGTTCGGCCTGTCGTACAATGTTCCGTATTGCGGTACTGAAACAGAAATCTGCAGATTGCGACATCGACGTCTACCCCCTCGTGTACTGCTTTCTTCATTGCCCGTTTGACCGTCTTAACGGCGTTCTCGGCAGCACCATTACCGGCCGGTCTGTACGGGCTCGTTATTGTATGTGTTATATAGTTTTTTTTTACATATTCAGCAAACTCCGCCGACCCGAAAGGCGGGCCCCCGTCACTCACAATTTGACTGGGTAGCCCGAAACGGGCAAATTGTTCACGTAATTTTAGCACCGTCGCCCCGGCGGTCGTGCTAGACATTTTTTGGACTTCGATCCATTTGCTGTGAGCATCGACAGTCACCAAATAATGTTTGCCGTGGAACTCACCAAAATCGACGTGCAGGCGCTGCCACGGGCGCGACGGGAAGGCCCAGGGGTGCAGCAGCGCGCGCGCCGGCGCGTCGCGCTGTTGCCGGCACGCCGAGCACGCGCGACACAGCGCTTCGATCTCGGCGTCCAACTGCGGCCAATACACGTACCCGCGCGCTAAATTTTTCATTTTCACGACTCCGAGGTGACCTTCATGCAACTCAATTAAGACTTGTCGCCCCAGCCCCTCGGGTATGATGACCCGGTGGTTGTACAAAATGCAACCCCTGTCGATCGCTAATTTATCTCTTCGATGCGAATAGGGCTTTTCTTGTTCGGCTACCGCTGTCGTCGGCCAGCCGTCCTTGACATATTTAGATATATTTTTCAACACCGCGTCTTTAAGTGTCTCCGACGCCACATCCCTCGCGCTAATCGGGAAAGACTCCTCCACATAATTTATATAGGAGATTGCATCCATTCCCACTTCTTTATGTACACACGGCAAAGGTAATCGTGACAGGGCATCTGCATTGCTATTATCGTTCGACTTAACAAATTCAATTTCAAAATCATAAGCCGCCAGGCGCGTCGCGTACCTTTGCAACCTGCTGACGACCGCTTGCGACAAACCATGCTTTGGACCGAAAATAAATGTAAGGGGCTTGTGATCGGTTTTTATGATAAAATGACGGCCATATAAATACTGATGGTGTTTAATAACGGCCGCAATGATCGCAAGCGCCTCTTTGTCCAGCTGGCTGTAGGCGCGCTCCGCCGCGCTCAGCGTGCGCGACGCGAAGCAGATGGGCCGCTCCGAGCCGTCCGGGAAGCGGTGCGACAGCACGCTGCCGATGCCGTATGAACTGCTGTCCGCCGCCAACACCAGAGGGAGCTCTGGCTCGTAATGTACTAATACGCCTTTACTAGCAACAATATTTTTAACCTTTGTGAATGCTCTGTCACAATCAACCGACCAAACCCAAGGAATATCTTTACGCAACAAGCGATGTAAAGGGTATAACAGTGAACTTAAGTTAGGTATAAATTTCGCGTAGTAATTAATGAGCCCGAGAAATGACCGCAGCTGGGTGACGTCACCGGGCGCCGGCGCCTCCACAATGGCTTTGATTTTATTAGGGTCCGGATGCAAACCTTGCTTGTCAATAATAAACCCAACATACGTTATACTATCTTGCTTGAAAGAACATTTTCCTAATTTGATTCTGAGACCGACGTCGCGTAATCTTTCCAGTAACGCCGTAAGGTTAGCGACATGTTCGCCCCGGTCTCGCCCGGTGACCGCGATGTCGTCCAGGAACACCGCGACACCCCGCAGACCCCTCAACGTCTCCTCCATGAATTTTTGAAACTTTTCTGGGATACAATTTAGCCCAAACGGGGTACGTCTATATACAAATGTACCTACGTGCGTGGTTATAGCAGTGTACGGTTGTGACTCATCTTCTAACAATAACTGTTGATAAGCGTTCGTAAGATCGATCTTGCTATACTGCTCACCCCCGCTCAATGCAGCGAACAACTCTTCGATCCGTGGCAGCGGGTACGGTTCCTGTACTAGTTTGGGGTTTATTGTGACCTTGTAGTCACCGCATATGCGAATTTCTCCCGTCTTTTTAATGACTGGCACTATAGGCGTACCAAAATCCGAATAATCGACCTTATATATCGTACCCTCCGCCGCGAGACGTTCGAGTTCCCGCTCCACCGGCTTACGTAACGCGAGGGGCAATGACCTCGCTTTAATAAACACAGGATCTGTATTGGATAACTTTAGTGATATTTTTTTACTACAGGTGCCTAATCCTGGGGCGAACACGGTCGGAAACTTCAAACGCAAACTTTCAATAAAATTTGACTCCGATAAGTGAAACAAATAATCACGGATTTCCACCTTATCTATTTGTAAACTACGCAACCACGAGCGTCCGAGCAAAGGCGGTCCACCGTTTTTAATAACCAACAACTTTAAGTTTTGTGCGACGTGTTCCCCCAGCACGACATTAACAATAATATAACCGACGGGCTTAATTAAAGTCCCCGTATAAGAACGTAAAGAAATATCACTAACCTGCAAAGGTTCATCTTTAAAGTACCGTTCATAACAATCGTAATTAATCGTTGATAACTTACTTCCAGTGTCCAGTTCAAAAGTTAACATAACATCATTCACTGATACATTAACTACATACGGTTTGTCATCCTTCCCGCAAACGTTCAGGTTATAAAAATCACACTCCGAATCTTCATCGCCGTCGAGGTAGTTATGCCCGCGGCCCGGGCCCTTCGCGCTCAGGGATTGTGAGCCCTTCTTGCACATAGTCTTGAGATGGCCCTTCTGGCCGCAGCAATCACACGAGTAGTTTCTGAACCGACAGCTATCCGCCCGATGTGGCCTACCGCACCGCCAACAGGCGCGGGCCGCGCCGGCGCCGGCGGCCGGCGTGCGCGCGCCGCGCGCCTCCGCACGGTGCAGCGGCTCGGCCGTGCCGAGCCCCGTGGCGGCTGCGCCCGCTCCGCAGCCTGTGCTGCTCGTCTGCGCGTGCCGCTCCGCCGCCTCGAGCGCCAAAGCTAATTCCACTGCTCGTTTGTATGTCAGAGTTGGCTCCGCGAACAAGCGCGACCTCATGTCGTCACTATATAGGCCAGATACGAATTGGTCTCGTAAATTTTCTTCCAAGTTACTCTTAAAGTCACAGGTGCTAGCTAAATGTTTGAGGGCCTGTAAATACTCGCTCAAAGGTTCGCTCGCTTTCTGTCGACGTAGACGAAACATGTGGCGCTCCGCGATTTCGGAGCGTTTAGGTTCGAGATGGTCGCTGAGAATTTTCACCAAAGTGTCGAACGTTTTCTCCTCGGGGTTACTTGGCGCACACAGATCGCACATCAAACTATAAGTAGCTTCACCGACTACAGTAACTAAAGTTGCCACTCGTAACTCGTCTTTAATCTCATTTAAGGTTATGAACTGCTTGACCCGTCGTACATACGCCGACCACTTTTTGCTCGCTAAGTCAAAAGGTTCAATTTTTCCAATCGGCATATTTCACAACTTAATACACTGATTTTAAGGTCAATTAAGGTTCGAAACTCGTCGCCAGTAATATTTATATGTTATTTTACATATAAGACGATAGTAAAACGCTAGTTCACGGCACAACTGACTTTATTGTTGGTTTACCCTCCAAGCTACAATTATAATGCTACCCACATATAGTACGGATACCACAGTATATAAATATTGTATACTACGTAGCTTACGTTATACTAAACTTAAATATATACGGGTAATGAAATACTTGTTATGTAGGTATGTAAGTAATTTAGTGCCTAGTAGTAAAGTTATTTACTCCAACTTGCTTGGAAATGTTCCTATTAATGTAGAAAAATAGACCGCGAAATCCTTCGTTATAGCCATAATACGGAATTGTTCGATAATTTTTACAAAATCGTTTTTTAATAGTAGCGAATTTTCACATCGCTTTTTTTCATGATCGCCTATTTTATTATCTGTCTTTCTTAATGTAGCGATTTTTCATGAAGCGTTTTATAATAATCGCGTTTATTTTTTTCGCTTATTTTACGAATAGATTATTTTTTCAGTCGCATATATTTTTAGGAGCATTCGGCAACATACGCCTTATGTCGACGGAGCCCCACATCGTGGGGCTCCTACTTCTGGGCGGTCTGCCCTTCGGGCATCTGAAGACACCTAACGAACCTAACCTACCTATAGTACCTATTAATGTGTAATAATGTGGACACGACAGGAGGTAACGATTTGTTAGAATTATGTTTTTGAGTAAAATATATGTATGTTAAACCGCACTAAATTATACTGTATATTATACTGATAATATTTACGAATCATAAAATAATCTACTGGTAAAATAAGCGAACAAAATAAACGCGAACATTATAAAACGCTTTATGAAAAATCGCTACATGAAGAAAGACGAACAATAAAATTGGCGATCATGAAAAAACGCGATGTTCACATTTCAAGTTCACAATTCGCTGCTATGAAAAAATGGTTTTGTGAAAATTTGCGAACAAACCAAGAATACCCCCTCCGTAATTTAGTCGGCTGCTTTTAATTTTTTCAAAGTCTTAGATAATTCACCATACAGCCAAATCTCCAATAGCCAAGTATCAAAAACTGAGTTAAAAAAATAAGAACTAGTAGTATAAACTTTTTAATTGGTTTCTGCGTTTAGCACTGAACATTTCTCGGCTCTGGAGGGCTACCGCGACTTTCTACATTCGATCGTAAGCTCGTTAACGAAACTTCGTAAGTAAAGTTACTCCGAAAAAATTTCGGCGTCTTACATTTTCTATCGGCA
Source organism: Apotomis capreana (assembly GCA_947623375.1). Taxonomy (NCBI): domain Eukaryota; kingdom Metazoa; phylum Arthropoda; class Insecta; order Lepidoptera; family Tortricidae; genus Apotomis; species Apotomis capreana. The sequence continues at coordinate 25,715,782 of OX392498.1, read as the reverse complement.
CCATAAACAATCATCGAATTTATCATCGCGAATGGAACGAATGAATGGATCATAAAGCGCTGTTTGTTTTTCGGGTTAAAAAAACGGTTAAAGCATTATTTTCTTGAAATTAATGTGAAAATTATTTAATAAAATTGATATTTCGTACATTTATCACGTAGATAGTTTATAATATCAATTAAAAGTGGTCATTTACAAATTTTTATAGGTACTCAAATACCCAAAATTTTGTGTATCACAGATTAAAATAGTCCGATTATACGTCATCTACATAATGTCTTGTCAAATCAAAACAAACAGAAGGTCCCCTCGTGCGTTTCATTCAAAAACAACTCCGTGTTCTTCGTATTATTGAAGGACTCGGCTACGCCTCATCCTTCAAAATCATAATCATCCACGAACTGACTTTTCCCGGCATCTGCAAAAATGTACTATTAATTAACTAAAACACAATATAGATACCTTAGTTCAGGGCTATAATTAAAACAAAACTTAATTGACTCTTTTGTGCAACAAAAGTTACTCATATCTTTTGTATGACTAACTTTCGTTACACACAGGTAGCGATCGTAGTTTTGTTATTTTAAGCCTTTAACTTAGTATATGTTTTTTGATAACGACTTTAATAGTAGACAAACGAAATTGTGGTAGGAACTGGGGACCCGAATAACTTAAAAATGAGGAAATAAAGTTGGTAAAAAGCATTTCCAGGTAATTTCTGCTAAAAATGTAGATCACGTCCTGACCTTATTTTGGAGTCCTCCATCATTGCACACAAATTTATGAGCGGCCGATCTGGGAAACTTTACTAATTACTTTCTCTATCTAATCAGTGCGAGGACTCGGCGCAATAAAGCTTTTATTATTTTGTTTTGAATGAGTTGTTTCATTCGCATTTGGTCCAAGTGTATACATATTGTTAGAAAATTAGTACCTACATTTGCTTTTCGAATTATGCTCTGAATTAATAGTTTATAAAAAGCTTTGGAAAATACGTAACAATCAGTTGATATATTTCAGGATCAGATATACGTTAGATATATAAATATATCTGTCTATAGGTACTCAGATAGGTACTTATCTTGTTTTGTTACTAATAAAGGTTTTTTTCTACTCCAGTAATTTTTTCTGTCATTTATATTGTAACTAACTCTAATATAAAGACATAAATTATGAAATTCTGTAAAAGTCTATACTCTATTGCCCAAAAAAACACTGCTAAACGACGTTATAATGTCGCCAAAAAAGCATCACTTAGTACCACGGATTACAAGATAAACAGCTGCATTCACACAATTTGCAATTTAAAAAAAACTTATTGTACTAAGTATAGCACAAAAAAAAAGAAGAGAACTGCTATAGTTGGTTGCAACAGTGCCCTATAGGCCGTCTGTTCTAACCAAATACGTACAATTTTGAGGAATTGAGAATTAAAACCGTTTATGGATATCTGTGACGTTTATTATAATCTTATAACCGAAATTAAACAGATATCCTAACCAAATTAATAATTCGATGGAAGAATAGGCCGACTAACGGGCTTTTAGAATTTCGAAAAGATTTTTAGATACAAAAATTGACAGTCAACTTAAAAATACTATGAAATAGATATCTAACCTATCACACACTATAGGATAATCGTAAAAGATGATGCACAGCTACAAAATACAGTCTATACGAGTAAGTCTTGACACAGTTGGTAATCACTTCCTTGATGGTTGGTTTAATGGGGAACGTTCCTCCAACGAAAGAAAGGGTAGAGAATACCTCGCTATAAATCCAGTTGTTATTAAATTTGCAGGCGCTCCTTGGTCCAAGAATCAGTCAAAATTAACCTTTGTGCTCACGTCCTTTAGACGAAAACTCCGAGCGTATGTGGCACTTCACGATATGGAAAATATTAGCATTCCACTGTAATAAAACTGTCAGGTTCCATCCAAAATTATAGCTCTCGCAAGGTCAAAAAAATTAATATCCTTTTTTATTCACAGACGTCAATCCCTCTGACTTTTCTCTAGAATCTCTCCAAAAATCCTTTTTTTCTTTTCTTTTTTCAACCATCAATCTTTAAATCTTCGATTTGTCAATTTCGTTTAATCAAATTTCGATGGCCTGATACCAACTGATTCACAAAAAGTGTATAACGGGTATTACAACTTATGGTAACATTACAGTTAAAAATGAACACAAAAATTTAAAAATATACATTGCAGTTTTACTGCATAAGGCATTGCTGCCAACTTAAAAAAAAGTTTTATCTTCAGTGCATGGATGTTTAGTATAGTGAACGTATACCTTTATGTATAAGTTCATATTTTTTTGACAGTCAATAAAAAAAAAGTTTATCAGACTATTTTTTTTTTAATTTTGTTGATCCGAGTGGGAACATGTATTATTTTCTTTGTTGTTTATTTGCATTTTATTTATGAAATGTCGAGTCGTAGAAAAAGTATTGTATGCAACGTTGTATAAGTAGGTCAAAAAACGCTCGTGGCATCTTTCTTACGATGTTCGCTACGCTCACATCGTAACCCATGCCACTCGCGTTTTTTGCCCCCTCTTATACAACGGTTGCATAAAATACTATTATGTGTGTTCTTTTTTACGATGATAGTTGAAAGCATCACACATTTTAAAACTTGGGTTTTCTCAGGGTTTCATAATAAACTGAGCCTACTTTTGATTATGCCGAGAAAAATAACCACCAGCTCAGCCAGTCTGGAATACTAATATAATATAATACCGGGTGTTGCCTGTAATAAGAGTAATAGAACATAGATTCTACTCTTCAAACTGAACTACATTAGTGCAGCAACTTCAAAAAAAGGTCAGTTTCAGAAATTCATTATTTCAAACAAATTCAACAGTATTTTTAATCTACGTCTTCCAACATTGACGTTTCCTGATCGTTAACATAGCTGTCACTCTACTAATAATGCACATTTCGCAATACATTGCAGCTTTGTGTAAAAATCATTCTACAAAATTTAATACTCATTTAATACACGTTTTTTCAAAATTGCTTAACAAATGCAGTTCAGTTTGATGGGTACTGTAGTGTTGCTATCCTTATCTCGTGCGCATACGTCAGACCAACGGAGTGGGGTTAGTCGGTACCCGACCCTTGCCTAGACTGGTGGTGCGTTGTCGAGCTAAGTTCTAGCCTAGTGACCTATATAAACAGCTGTACTATGCCTGGCATAGGGTTAGGTATACTACAAGTGGCGACGAGGACAAAAGTGAGTAGAAATCTAATTACGCCTTCAAAAAAAAAATAATAGGCGGGAACACGACAAATGCAGTCTAACGTGTACTTGCACAGTATATGTATAATAAATACAGGGCAAGCTCGATAGTGATATGATACATTGTCATTGAAGTTAATTTATCCAAGTTATAGTTTCACTAATAACTGTGGAACAAAAGACATCTACCTAGTGGGTAGCGGTGCACTGCTCAACTATCCCAGTACAGGCATCGACTCGTAAACAAGTTTTAGTTCGTAATGATTTGGGTCATTCGTTTAAAAAATAACGGTTATTGCACATTTGCAAATAACTCCTGGCGAATCATGCAGTTTTACTCACTTATAGATATTATTTTTGTCCGATATTTACTAACGGTATTAATGTCTAATATTTTTACCGGAAATGCGTCGATACCGCGACTCGTATATAATAAAAGATGTGTAAACCATAATAATTATGTACCTAACTAGGCACAATAAGGAGGTATTGTTTAATAAACGCAACGTATCTAAGTACCTATCTACTCGCGCCTACAACGTAAAATTAATGCAATGGTACAGTTAAAAAACCATTGGACAACATATAATAAATAAGAATAATAGTAATAAAGTGTGATAAAATGTTATATTAGTTATGAAATAACGATCTGACTTAGAAGTGCAAGTTTATAGTAATTTATAATAACGGCTTTTAGGTAGATATATTTGAAAGTTTGCGATAGCAAAATTACTCAAGTAAACTAGCTTTAGTAAACAGTTCAGTTGTCAGAAACATTATCATTAATTATAAATAGACTTCGGTTGCTTCTAACGGCATTTGAGGTAGATTAGATCGGGTGCAGTATAAATAAATTGTTTACGGGGTTGATAAATAGGTAACTAACTAACTACATTGTAATAATACCTTGCACTTCGGGGTCAATATGTATGAAAGTAAACATTGAAGTGTTTAATGTTTATTTCACTTAGTTATTTACGGGAACGTAATATGTATGATGAAATATCCGTGTAGGTATATGTGTTTATGAGTGGTTAAACTGTATGATTGGTGTTGTAAATAAACTTGTAAGCAGAGTATATTGTACCTGGCCATTTAATTGACAAGAGTAAAATGTTTACTAGTCATTATGGTATACTGATCATTCAATTGATGAATTACAACACGACAAAGGTCGTGTACACCTAGCAACTGAAATCAAATATGTTGTGTCATTTAATTGACATATTGTTTTAACACTTCTAACATTGACCAAGGTCATGATATAGCAGTACTTAAGCGGTCGTTAAAACGACTAATGGCTAAAGGGCCAGTACGAACATTAAATTGTTTAGCAAGCGGTTAGATGAATGCTCCGCTTGAATCATTTGATTGATTGGTTCCGGGACGCCCCAAAGGTACCCATGGCAGCCATAACTTTGGAAAAAATCCATTGCAAAGGCGAGACCTCTTCGATCGGTCTGAGATGGGAGCGTTCGAAACGAACACTCCATGTCTATTTGGAGGTGTCAGCTATCACAGATAGCCAAAAGAAGAGAGCAAGCCTCTTGCATTTCGGAGGAATTGAGCTCTAAGAAATATATTACAATATCCCTGAAGCGGACGCGGAGCCAGGTGTCGGCATAGATGTACATATTTGCGATAGCCTTAGCAAAATTCGATGATTACTTTGCTCCTGCAAACAAAGTACGGTCTATGAACGCCACGTATTCCGTTTGATGAAACAGGAACAGGACGAAAAGTTCGAGAAATTCCTTGTACGGCGGCGACAAGCCGATAAATGCAATTATAAAGATGAATATGAACACATCATTGATCAGATCACGGAAAAATGCCTAACAACAGTTACGTAAAAATAAAAATAAAAAACTATTAAAACACAAGTTTTCGGTTGCTAAATGTATGTTTCCGCCAGACACAAATTGAACCTCCCACGGGCCCATGTGATGGGAAACTATCAAAGCAATCTTGCCTAGCGCGAAACAATGGGACGCGATACGCGCCCTATGTACTTAACCTAACTTAATCTATGCTGCTAACCTGGATTTCAGCCGAATCTCTTCCCGGCCGCAAGTATGTGTTTCTGTTTTGTGTAAAGTGTAGTATGTGTGTTACTTGCGGCAATAAAGGACGTCCCGGTCTGCGCCGCCGCCGCTCTGATCTCGTCAGCAAACCACCAAACACAGTTCACACTGTAGTAGTCCTTATATCACTCTAAATAACAATCCTTGGGGCGCCCGAAGCAGCCCCCCGTACAAGGAGTTGTGCCGTGTCTCAACACTTTCCGTTAAAGCGTAAAACTTCCAAAATCGCCCGAAAACCACGGAGGTTATAATGTTCAAGACCCGTTACGTTAATAGCAACATGCAGCAATGGCGCCGGCACGCGTCTGCCCGCGACAGCCCGCGCGCTCGCAGCGCCGTGACAGAAAAATGAACTAACTGATTGTGTGGCCAGTGGGTAAAACCTATCGATTCTGAACAACCACCCGCCCCGGACCGACCCGTCGTCGGTCCGCTCAAACTCCCGGTAGTCGGGATAGCGCTGAAACCGCCCGTCTAAGGATCGAGTCCCTCACCTGTACATCTGCGATCCGTGGAGACCCATCCTTGCCCGCTATCAAGTTAACGATGCGCCCCCGTCGCCAACACAACGGTGATAGGTTAGCATCCTTAACCAGTACGAGGTCTCCAACGCACGGTGGGGTCGTCCTGTCCGTCCACTTAACGCGTTGCTGAAGAATGTGCAAATACTCAAGCGACCATCGCTTCCAAAAATTTTGAGTCATTTGCTGCAGCATCTGATACCGTGACAACCTATACAGCTTAACATCTGTATACGGATACTCCGGCAAGGCGTTAAGTGGTTGGCCAATCAAAAAATGAGCTGGGGTAATGGCCTCCAGGTCATTCGGGTCAGCGCTCAACGGACACAAGGGGCGCGAATTTAAAACTGCCTCAATTTTGCAAAACACCGTTGACAATTCCTCGAAAGAGAGGATCGTTGAGCCGATGACCCGATACAAATGAGTCTTGGCAGACTTAACCACTGCCTCAAATATTCCACCCCAGTGGGGGCATCCAGGTGGACTGAAATACCACGAAATGCCCCGACTGGCGATGGCCGTGCCGATCTCTCGCTCATTTTGACTTAAAAATAATACAATTTCCTTTAAACAACGATCGGCGCCCTTGAAGTTGGTACCACAATCCGATCGTATCAAGGCCGGTATCCCCCGTCGAGAAACGAATCGGTCCAGCGCTGCCAAAAAGGCCTCCGTAGAGAGATCAGCTACCATTTCCAAATGAACGGCCTTGGTCGCCAGACACACGAAGACGCACAAATATGCCTTAACCGACTTCGCATTGCGAAGGCGTGATGTCTTGACCATGAAAGGCCCCGCGAAGTCTGTCCCCACACCAGCAAACGGCCGAGCTTCCGTAACTCGGTCGGGCGGGAGATCTCCCATTTGTGGCTGCATTGTGGCTGCCTTGAGCCGGTAACAAGGCAAGCAACGAAACACAACGCTCCGTATCACTCTCCGTGCCGACAAAATCCAGAACTCCCGCTGCAAAATGCCCAGCAGAGTGTTGCAGCCTGCATGTGAATTCCTGATGTGACGGTCCCAAACCAACAGCTCCACCAGAGCTCCCTTCTTGGGAAGAATTAAAGGATGCCGCGCTGAATATGGCAATTCGGCATTCCGTAGTCGGCCTCCCACCCGGAGCATTCCGTGCTCATCAATAAACGGGTTGAGGCGGACAAGGCTCTTCTTCATTCTGCCCACGCCAGTCCGCAAAATCCTAAGTTCACCCTGGAACTCCTTTCCCTGTACGACCTTCACCCAACGTGAGAGAGCCTTTTGCTGCTCCTCAGGTCCCATTACAGGTGACAGGTTGCGCTGAGCAGCAGGGCTTCGACAATTATGGAAAAACCGCATTATCCATCCCGTGACTCGAAGTAGCTTTCCTAGTGAGCTATACCGTTCCAAAAGAGTGTGGTCCACTGCCACAGACTCCACTGTAGTCACATTGACTCTCAGACCCTGGTCAGGGGGTAGTGGCTGGCGTCCGCAGTCATTGAAAGGCCACTCCGTATGTGGCCGTTCCAGCCATTGAGGCCCCCACCAGAGAGAATGCTCAACCAGAGCAGGCGCCGGGCAGCCGCGACTCGAGCAGTCTGCCGGGTTAACTTCACCTGGAACATGTCTCCAGACCAGAGGAGTCTCCGAGTTATTTATCTGTGACACTCGGTTGGCCGCAAATACCTCAAGCGTATGGACCGAAGTCTGCAGCCAGCACAACACGATCTGGCTGTCCGTCCATGCGTAAACCGTGTCATTCAGATCCACCGTGCCACGCAAGTTCTGCGCCACATGGTTCAGGAGACGGGTCAGGAGCGCGGCACCCGCCAATTCCATCTTCGGAATCGTCCACCGGGTCCGAACAGGCGCAACCTTGCTCTTGGCCATGACCAAGCGTACAACGCCCTCGCCAGAAGTCTCACCTGTTCTCAGGTAGACCGCGGCCGCGTACCCTTTCTCAGAAGCATCGCAGAACCCATGCAGGGTCACCCTGGCTCCCGCCTGAGGGAGCAGTTTGCGCGGGATCTCAATTTCTTTAATATGCGGCAATGTGGTCACGAATGCCGTCCACTCGTGCAGCAGCTCGTCCGTGAGCTGCTCATCCCAGCCTAGTTGGGCCAACCAAAGCTTCTGCATGAAGAACTTTGCCATGAACGTGACCGGAGAGATCCAACCATTTGGGTCGAACGTTCGTGCGATAGTCGAAAGGACTTATCGCTTGGTCCAGGTCTTCGACAGCAATTCGGCCTCACAATTGTATGTGAAGACATCCTGAGTCGGTCGGTACTGGACCCCCAAAATTGCCAACGCATGAGGATTATCCGAGTCCTCAAACAAATGCGGGTCTTGTTGGTGCTCAACTGGTAGTCCTGCCAGCACCTCTGGGCAGTTTGACAGCCACTTCCTGAGTTCATAGCCACCGGAGGCCATGAGCGCCACCAATTCATCCCTTAGGATGAGCGCCTGCTCAATGCTGTCCGTGCCCGTACAAATGTCATCCACGTAGACATCCCGGTCGATGACTGCAGCTGCGCGAGGGAAGCGCAGCCGTTCCTGGTCAGCCAGCTCTCGTAGCGTCCGCATCGCTACATACGGGCTGGGCTTTAATCCGTACGTGTTCGTGTTCAGCTCATACGTGATCATCGGTTCTTCTGGGCTCTCTCGCCACAATATCAGCTGGAACCGACGGTCATCCGCATGGATCTCCGTTTGGCGAAACATCATCCTCACATCCGTAACGAAGACAACTTGGTGTCTCCTGAAGTCCGTTAGAATGTCTGCAATGTCTCTGATCAACTTAGGACCAGCGTGCAGGCATTGATTCAGAGACACCCCGTTAGATGTCGCCGCGCTCCCGTCGAACACGACCCTGATCTTGGAGTCAGGTGTCTTCAGGACTGCATGATGAGGCAATACGTAGTGCTCCTCACAACGCCAGTCTACCCTGGATACTGACATGTGACCCAAAGCCAAATATTCACGCATGAACTCAACATACTTTCGCCGAAAGTTGGAGTCCCGTTTCATGCGCCTTTCCATGACCATCATCCGTTTCTCAGCCAGGCCCCTGGAGCTCCCCAGCGGAGGTCGCGTCGATAGAAACGGTAGCCGTGTCATAAATCTGCCCGACGGGAGGCGCACCGTGTTGCACTGATAAAATGTCTCGCACTCCTCGTCCAGTGGGTTTGTCCTGGGAGCTGTGGGTGGCTCTTCTGTTGCCCAGAACCTTTGCAGGACCTCCGATAACACGCTGCCGTAGTATGTGTTGCTATAATCCGTTGCGTCCTGTGGTCCCCGTACTGGGCCCAATAATGCGTACCCACCTGCGGTACACACGGCCACCAACCCGTTTGGTTGCAGCTCCCGCTTACCGCTCCGCAGCAGCTTCCCGAGGACGTCAGTTCCAAGTAAGACGTCCACCCGTCCGGGAATCGCGAAGTGAGGGTCGGCCAACTCCAATCCCTTGGTCAGCTTCGTTACCGCCGGCGGTAACCGTACCGAAGGAAGAACCCCGACCACTTCATCCAAAACAATAGCCGTGGCCTTCACCCGCGTGATCGATGCCGAGTCACCCATCTCAAACAGGAGGTCCGTCTGACCCCTGATGTGAGGCACCTGATTGCCACCTATACCTATTGCGCCATCCCGTGATGGCTCCAACCTGAGGCCCAGCCTGGCCACTAGGCGGCTGGACACGATACAACCTTGTGCCCCCGAATCCAGGAGTGACCTCACTGGCACTGGCCGTCCATCCGTACCCCTGACAGTAATCACGGCCGTCGGTAATAATACTGTCACTGGTGGGGTGGGCACTACGGATGAACAGACTGCTAATTGCTAGCAGGGGGAACCTCCCTCCCTTTCCGCCGGAGGGGGAGAGGGCCCCTGGCCCAGGTATGGGTCCCACCCCGGGTAGTACACCCCTCGACCCATCGGTGCCATGCGCGCCGGCTGGTAATAGCCCATCGGCATCCGTCCCATCTGCGGCGGACGCGCCATCAAGCGTGGGCGCTCTGCGAGGGGTGGAGAGAAGCGACTACTCGGGGGCGGCACCCTGCCCCCCAGCGCGGCCGAGTAAGTCGCGTAACCCGATTCCCCATGGGTCATCTCCGGGCACCCGCCCGAATCTCGGCGCCGATCCCCCCCCCGCGGAGGAGACTGCGGCATCCGGCGGTACTCCGGAGCCCCCGGTGACCCCCCACCCCGGGAGGGGGGCGACCGCTGGTCTCTGGGTGACCCCCCTCCCCGGTGGGGGGGCGACCGTCCACCCAAGGCTGGCTTAGGAGAGGGGGGATGACCTCCCGATGAGGCCCCGTACCGCTCCCCACTCTCAGCCAGGCAGAGAAGTTCATGATGGGCTCCTCCGCATACTCGGCAGTTGGTGGTCTTACTGCATTCACGCACATAGTGTGCGCCTAGGCAGCGGAAGCACAAGTTTCGCTGCTTGACCACCCCCCTGCGCCTCTGCACCCGCTGTGCTCCAAAATCCGCGCACGCGGTGATCGCGTGTCCCCCCTTCCGGCAGAAGGGGCACACCTCCGATTGGAGGGCGTTGTACCGCTGTCCTCCCCGACGGGGCTCCACCGGTTTGGGCCCAACCGTACGCCGGGGTGACGTGGGGGGTTGCGGCGTGGTTGCCCCTTGGCAATCCGCCCGCCTGCACTCACCCTCCAGGAACGCCCTCAATTCGTCAAATGTTGGGAGGTGACTCGATGAATCACCCCCATGTGACTGCTCAAACCGCGCCACCACCTCACTAGGTAACTTGCGCAAAACCCGGTTCACTATAATGTACTTGTTATCCCCTAGTGACAACTTGAGTCGCTCCAGCGTATTCACCGCCACCGTGACGGGATTAAGGATTTTCGACCTTATTTCGTGTACATTAGTGACCTTCGATATACTAAATATTTTTTCGATGAGCCCATCAATAATTAATCGCCGATTATCATATCGGTCAATTAATAGGCCCCATGCCGTCTCGTAACTGGAATCCGTTATCTCCAAATGAGTCAAAATATCATGAGGCTCACCGCGTAATCTCCCCATCAACTGCGCCATTTTATACGCGGGGGTCAAATCCGTGCGCGAGTGCACCACGCTGTTAAAAATGTCGCGAAACCTCGGCCAGTCGGCATATTCACCACAAAATTCCGGGACATTCACTGGTGGCAACGGCGCCATTAGTGCCACACCACTGGGTGCACGCCTTACCCCAACATCCCCTTTTCGGGCGCGCTCGATATCCGCTGCCGCTTGGATGATACTCATCACCATATCACCGCACTGGTCTACATTGCGTTGCACCACTTCAACAGCCTGGGTCCGACTTTCCCCAGTCTCCTCTTCGTCAATACGGGCCAAGTATTCGGCATGCAATTTCAATACCGCGTCATATCTTTCATCTACCTGTCGCGCGCGTGACAATAATGCGTCCTCGCGATCCGTACGACCAATTAACGTAACGACTAATGAAAACCATCTTAATTCCGATTCGACCCTTGACGCGATCGTTTTAACTACTGAGGGAGCCATGGTACCAACCTCAATAACACGGATCAATAAAATAATATAGCCCGAAAACAAATTAATTAATTAATTAATTTGGGTGAATAATTTTGTCCGTGGAACCCCGATTTTCGACAATAACAATCCGTTTTCGTACCAAACGCGACAACTTCAAAGTTATTCACCCAACACCAATATATTACGCAAAGGAAAACAACACTAAATGTATTTAAATTAAATGTATTTTGAGTGAATAATAGTTCAGCGGAACCCCAATTATTAATTACTTATTAATACGTTTCTCCGTATCGAAACGCAACTATATTTACTTTATTCACTCAACTAACATTTCAATTGAAAGTAATAACTAATATTCTTATAATTTAGTTACTCTTAATTACGCAAATACAACTTAACGTTAATAGATTGGAATGCGAAACAAGCGCAATCCACCGTCAAATTTCAATTATGATTTCGAATATTTCGATGCAACTAAATTACTTATTCGAACGTAAATGAATCAAATATCTTTTCTGTGGATATGAACCACGCTTTTGCTACCAAAATTTGTTTCCGCCAGACACAAATTGAACCTCCCACGGGCCCATGTGATGGGAAACTATCAAAGCAATCTTGCCTAGCGCGAAACAATGGGACGCGATACGCGCCCTATGTACTTAACCTAACTTAATCTATGTTGCTAACCTGGATTTCAGCCGAATCTCTTCCCGGCCGCAAGTATGTGTTTCTGTTTTGTGTAAAGTGTAGTATGTGTGTTACTTGCGGCAATAAAGGACGTCCCGGTCTGCGCCGCCGCCGCTCTGATCTCGTCAGCAAACCACCAAACACAGTTCACACTGTAGTAGTCCTTATATCACTCTAAATAACAATCCTTGGGGCGCCCGAAGCAGCCCCCCGTACAAGGAGTTGTGCCGTATCTCAACACTTTCCGTTAAAGCGTAAAACTTCCAAAATCGCCCGAAAACCACGGAGGTTATAATGTTCAAGACCCGTTACGTTAATAGCAACATGCAGCAATGGCGCCGGCACGCGTCTGCCCGCGACAGCCCGCGCGCTCGCAGCGCCGTGACAGAAAAATGAACTAACTGATTGTGTGGCCAGTGGGTAAAACCTATCGATTCTGAACATGTAAGATAATTTTATTTTGGGTATATTAGTCACGGGGTTCGTGCTGAGGCCTACCCATGACATGAGGCTGAGGTAGGGTTTCTGGTTTCTCGACTTTTTATTTTTCTCGAGATTCGAGAAATCTCGAGGGTAATTTCTCGAGTACTCTCGAGTCTCGAGGCTTTTTAAAAAAATCGTAAAAATTGTCAAAATGTAACCAAATAAAACAAGTTAAATATCAAAAAGTAAGTTTAATTGCACCATTATTAATTGTATTCATATCAGTCACATAAATCATCATTAAATGACGAAAAACATAAAATAAAACCTTCCTAAAACAAATCAAAAGAACTTCTTCGAGTAACAATCTTAACTATATTAATTAACAGTATTTTAATCAGCCGGTTATCATCATTGAATGATGAAAAACATAAAATAAAATCTTCTTAAGTCAAATCAAAAGAACTTCTTCGAGTAACAATCTTAACTAACAGTATTTTAATCAGCCGGTTTACGGTTATCATCATTAAAATCATCATTAAATGATGAAAAACATAAAATAAAATCTTCTTAAAACAAATCAAAAAAACTTCTTCAAGTAACAGTCTTATATTAATTAACAGATTTTAATCAGCTGATAATCAGTGTCTATTAAACTATTAATCACCTACCTTTACTTCAGATCTTTTTTACGTAATTGAGATCTATTTACTAAATATACTTAATTATAACTATAAAATTATGAATGTAAAAATATATATAACGAATCTTCCTGATTGTAAATAATACGCGCTGCCACGCATTTCGCGTCGTCTTCGTTTTAAGCGCCGAAATACGAAATGCGGGTGGTATAACACGGCAAAAAATTAAAGTGCATATACCGGTTGCGGTACTCGAGACTTCTCGAGTACTTTGAAAAAAAATCTCGTCTCGAATGAAGCCAAATTTCTCGAGTAGTCTCGAGTTCGAGACTTCTCGAGCAGAAACCCTAGGCTGAGGCCTACCCACAATGCACCACTGGGTGGAAAGTTGCTTAAATAAATAAGAAAACGGGCAAAGTGTATTATTTTGAATATTAATTAGTAGTTGTGCACTCGAGGAATATGAATATTTAGTAGTTTAGCGTTATTCTCGAATGGGTCGTGTTACTAATCTTCGACTGCGCAGTGGATGACGGATCACAATATAATAATTATGAACAAATTGGGAAAACGATTGGACTGCCTAGGCATCTATATAATTTGCACGACTTTTCATTTGTGCGTGCGTAATTGAATACGCTAAGTACTTAATACTTTCCTATGGAGTGGGCTTGATTGTCCTGAATTCCAAAATATATTGACGGGTTAAATATTATAGTGATAAGCTTAATTTGTCTTTATGTTGAAAATGTATTTTTTTGGAATAATTATCTAGAGTATCTTGTATATGTAGTTGATAAACAGTATGAACATCCAGCTTAAGGGTTGTGCATTAATAGGTAACATATGACACGTATAGGTGCATATGTCACATGTAGTCAATTGGGTATAACAAAACCAAAAATTAAATAACAGTACATACGTCTTGAAAGGTATAGTTTAATATAGGTATAGTATTTGATAGGCCAAACGGGTTTAAAAGTGATATGGAAGACTCATAAGTGCAAAGTCATTAGTCAATATGATAAGCTCTGACTGTATTGTTACTGGAAACTAATAGCTTTATGTCAGGGGTCAATTTGATTTATTTATTTATTTCAAATAATTACACAGCTTTACAGTTAGTACTAATGCACTGTGAATTACAAGAATAATTTAACATAACATGTTACATATTAGGTAGATTCAATTACTGAAAAATTACATCTATCCATCGCCTTACAGTACCTTAAACATTCACGACACACAATTATCCAGCTACTTCCAAAAAACGTCCAAATCCGATGCTGATGCGAGAAGCGCATTAAGTTCTCGTAAGGCTCGAACTAGAAGAGAGTTTTCCGCGCTATGGTTCGCGCCTCAGGAGCAGCCAACAGTAGCCGGCAGCGTGGACGAAAATTGAACCTCGATTTAGAAGGGACGAACAATCGGATAACCTGACTGACCAGCTCTGGACAGTCAGAACATCCTCGCAAGATTTTACAAGCACTAGTCAGCACATAATTTCGTCTAACCTCGAGGGAATAGATTGATAGACCACGCTGAATTGCCAATATGATAGTCTAAGGCGTTATGAGGTCAATTTGATAGACCATGCTGGATTGCCAATATGATAGGCTAAGACTTTATGAGAGGTCAATTTGATAGACCACGCTTGATTGCCAATATGATAGGCTAAGCGGATTGTTAAAGTAAGCGAAAGGCATTATGAAACGTCTATTTAGTAGACTGCGGGAACCAAACTATTCGTAAGAAAGATAGTAAGACTTAACGGCTAAGCAAATACAATTGCAGGGAAGGTCAATTTGATAGACCATAGATATATTATAAGCGGTATGTAAAGTGCCGCGTTCGTGCTGGAAGGTCAATTTGAAAGACCATATGTATTGAACCTTCCTTTAAATTTATATTAAATAACTCAAAGCGTTCATAAACTGGAGTATGTGCTTTTGAGACTCCCATTAAAACTTGAATATCGATGGCTTCGACGCGTCGATTAAATTGAAATATACTGTGCTTTAAAGCTTTCATTCAATTGGAAAAGGCTGTTGTTTTAGGACTTCCATTAAATTGGAATATCTGAGGTATCAGAGGGCCGGTAACATGGGAATATGACGTGTTCTTGACTCCCATTCAATTGGGATACTCGAGGTTCAAAGTCTCCAGTGAATTGGAATTGATTGACAACCTTAATTGAATTGACAATAGTTTGGTACTTCAAATGAATGCCTGGATAAAACTGTAATAGTTTGACATCATTTTTAAATTGACAAAAGTGGCATTTAAAATGAATGCCTATATTAGGTGGGATTGTTTAACAGCCTCCATTATATTGACAAAAGTTTAGTATTTCGAATAAGAGCTTCCTTAAGAGCTTAATTAAGTTCGAATCGTTTGAAGACATTAAGTAAATTGACAATAGTCCGGTATTTCAAACGAATGCCTCCATTAGATAGGAATTGTTTATCAACTTTCAATTGAGAATGGTCTGGTATTACAACTAAATGCCGGAATTAAATTGGAATTGGTATATCACTGTGATTTAAAACCTTGATCCAATTAGAAATGTGGCGGTTTAAAAACCTCAATTCAATTGGATTTGCAATTTAGTTTAGTATTTCAAATAAGTGCCTTCATTAAATAGGAATCGTTTCACAACATTAATTAAATTGCCAATTATGGTCCTGTATTTCAAATGAATGGCTCCATTAAACTGGAATTATGTATCAACCTTATATTGAGAATGATCTGGTATTCTAAATGAATGCCGCAATTAAATTGGAATTTGTTTATCGGTGATTTAAAATCTAGATCGAATAGGAAAAGACGCGGTTTCAAAATCTCAATTCAATTGGACTTTAGTTGCAATTTCGAAAATTTATTGGGATTCTCATATATATTTATTGGGATTTTGAAGGGTATATATCGTAATTTCAGATGACAAATTATAATGATGACTTTAGTGAGAATATTGAACGTGAGTACATGATGACGTGTAAAGCAAGTTAGCTACTTAGAATAGAATAGAATAATTTTTATTTTACCAAAAGAAATATTTCTACATTTAACATAATTTAACAGTGACTTCCACACTAGGCACAGCCTGTATCGTGGAAATCGTATCATACACATCAGGTTCGTTAAGAATGCGGCTATAGACATGTCTTAAACAAGAAATTAAAATTAACAAATGAACAGTACTATGATAAATACATATATAGGTACTACAGTTTCAACTTCATTAAAAAAAAAAAAAAATTTAAGATGGTAAAAGGGGGAAAAGAGCAAGCAATAGTCCTTAAGCGCTTGACAAAGTGGTTGTTGTGAAATAATTATCCAGATAAGGCTACATGTCACAACTCTTAAAAAATCTAGAATGAAGTGTATAACCCTTGTTTTGTATAATTCATTTATTTTTCAAATAAGTTACTCAATATTACAGTAATACAACCTACATGCTTTGGAACTACAGAACTACATGCAGACCAAACTTAAGACTAGTTAGATTTAATTCAATAAGCGCCTTAATGGCTTAAGCGACATAATGGCGTGGCCCCTTTGCTTTGTTTGACCTCTGGCATAGCTGTCATGTGCGACTGTTTCTCGCGCGAGATATTTGCCTATCTCTTGCAGCTGTGCAGTGGTGTGAGGGAATGACGGCTAGCGCTGTCGCGCGACGGGAACCGCGAGGCGTGGTTATGCTAGACAGGCTGGCGTAGGATTAGGCAGATAGTAGCAGCCTGTAGCGGCTGGGACACGCGTAGCTCAAACGAGCTGAATTGCACGTAGAGACAGGTCTGAAGTGGTACACCTTCATGTCCTGGTTGGACACGGTGTCGCAATCCCAAGAACTGAATTAACCGGCTCGCCTGTGCCACTTAGTCTTGCGGGGCACCAAGTGCGCCTTGCTCTTCCTTTCCACCAGTGCGACTACTCCCTCCCTATCCACATTGGTGTGGGAGAACTTTTCCTTATCGCGAACCCGTACGGGGCCGGTTAGCTGCGACAGACTAACCGGCGACTACAGCATATTGCACGCTGAAGCGACTTCGTATCGGTATCCTTTGTGTATTCTCGATGTATCCTCTATATTGTTGTGTCAACAAGGTTCGCGGCAAGTTTATATTGCAAAGCTAGTTCTAAATCAAATGAGATCACAAATTAAACTATTAACCGGTCTAGATAACATAAAACAAGACTGATTAAATACTTTATGGGTTTTGAGTGAAAACACCTTTTTATTTAAATAGATAAAGATTCACATATTATTATTTATACGATCACCAATTAATCTAATTTTAATTAAAATAAAAAAGGGATGTAGTGTTGCTATCCTTATCTCGTGCGCATACGTCAGACCAACGGAGTGGGGTTAGTCGGTACCCGACCCTTGCCTAGACTGGTGGTGCGTTGTCGAGCTAAGTTCTAGCCTAGTGACCTATATAAACAGCTGTACTGTGCCTGGCATAGGGTTAGGTATACTACAGGTACCATCTTAATATCTATATTTTAATTTATTGCTCCTATTACAGGCAACACACGGTATAATATAATAGTTAATATGTTACATAAGGTTTTGTTTAATCCATTAACGATTTGCGTCTAACTGAACCTGTTTTTCATTCGAAAGATGACGTTATGAATAAATTAAAAAGGAAAATCATTTTTCTACAAAGAGTTCCAGGTGTTCATTGTAAAGATTCCATTTCGCAAAGTGCTACCTCATTTTGCTGCCGTATTCAACATTCGAGATTATCGGTTTTGATTACTTAAGCTTTTCATTAAAGACAACATTTATTTTTGTAGAGGAGACAATCAACTTAAAAACTGAGCCTTTCAGAGATTGTGCGTTTTTTTTCAAATTATACAATATCATACTTACCACAAACACCTATTTAAAATAATGATATCACGTTTATTTATTACTAGCTGCGACGAACGTGATACCCGCTCGTCCCACGGGAACACTACCTTACTCGGGATAAAAAGTAGCCCATGTGTTAATCCAGCGAATAAAACACAGCTAATAAACCGGCTACGTTCATACCAAAATTTATCAAAATTGGTCCAGCCGTTCGAGCGTTTAGAACTTTTAGAAGTAAAAGACATACACACAAACACACTCACAAACTTTCGCCTTTATTATATTAGTGTGATTTGAGCCTTCCTGATGAATCTTTCTATTATTGCCAGTTCATTTATACGGTTTAGTAGGTTCACCATATTGCTAAAATGAATATTAAGAGACTATTAACTATTAAAAAAGCAACAAAAAAACCCAAAATGCCATTTTATCATTATGTGGTATAATTTAATAATACCTACATAATATTTTTTTATAATCAGCCTTGGTGTAATTTCCGTGTTGTTTAGTTTCGTCAAATATTTTTAATTCTGGAAACTTTTGTAGATGTTTGTCGTTCTATGTGTATTTATAAAACAAGAGTATTTTCTCAGCTAATACTTTAAAAATACTTTTGAAATTCAGTTGAACTTATTATGTGTTCCGGTGGCATTTTCCGTCCTTCGCGTGAATTATAGAATCCTAAGTATTTCCGACTTATTTCAAATGGCCTTCTGGAAGTGGAAGTAACACTCCAGTATCTCCGCTTCGGAAAACACTGTCTGTATAGCATTTATGACGGCTGTATCATAGTCGCATTTAAATTTTCAAATATTCAAATCCTTCCTTAAATAAAGTAAAGAACCAGATGTACGTGTTTTGTGTTTTATAAGGCAGTAAGCCGTAAACTAGTGGAGTTTTTGTCGTCATTTGAACCTAAGTCTAGGTGAACAGTGTACGAGTACAATTGATAAAACGGTTGGGGACACGTTTTAAACCGTTCAAATTTTACCCGTATCCATTTTGGATATTATATTATATATTACATTGTTTGTTTTTTTTGTTATAGTAAAATTGTGTCCACATCGTCACAAATATTTATTACACAATACAGCTCATATGACAGAACGACGACATGATAATTTTCTTTTTCACGGAAATGATACGAAATGATAGAAAGTAAAGTGGCCAGTACTCGGCCGGTGAGTAGTGTGTTACTTAGCAAAAAAGTATGTAACCTCAAGTAGTAAAATTAAACGGATTAAATCTCTAAAAAAAATACTAATCGGAGGTAATAGGTACGTGTAGTACGTTGGGTACCGACCAAACGTTCATTTTAAAAATACGTTATTGGATAGCAACGTACTGAAATTGTACTATTTTGTTATTAACTGTGCACCTGATACTTTATAACATTATATACATATAAGATATTGTTTTCTACTCGTAGTGATTAGGACGACACAGTTAATCAAAACACAACTGAGTTTCTCTGTAAGAAAAGATTTAATGCGTTAATTTACATGTAGGTATGATTCAGATAACAGTATGAATTGAACAGTAACGAAAAGAAACATTACCTGTAAGAAAAGAAACGACATTTAATGTTATTAATAACAATGTCGATTCCTAAACCAAAATTAGCTTATTATTCTAAGCTTTCTAATAACAATTATTATTTTCGATAAATTCAAAATTGCTTCTGTCATGACAGTCAGTAATTATAGGTTAGAATTCACCACAGGTTAGAAACTAATATCAATCCTTCCATGTCGCGTTCTGTCATGATGACACTTGATGCGCGGGAATATTTAAATGAAAGAAAATGATATTTTTCTTTACATACATATTAAGTAGAGGTAAATAGAAGTGTGTATTTTTAAAAAACAAAATTAAAAAACGACAAATATTATATTTTATGCATTTAATTAAGTAAAATAATCGTATATTACATTAACATTCAATATTGATCACAGACAGTACAGAATATTGCATTAAGGAATTGAGGGTAGTTGAAAATATTTTTGACTCATTCAGTCAAATAATATGTTGATTCACGACGAACCTCGCTTTTGTAACGTACCATACCGGGAATCGGTGTTGACAATTATTCTAAAAATAATGTATATATGAGATTTTTAATTAGTTTTTCCTATTAACGTAACCCTGCGGTGTGTAGTGTTTGTTCGGTGTCCAGTATTTCTTATATAAGATGAGTAAAAACAAGAAAAGAGGAAAAATACTTTCGGTTTGTTTAGAGGATCAATGGGACGCAATTAAAGAGTACGAACACGAGTTAAGTGATATTAATAACATTCCAGCTCCGTCAAGTAAAATTTTTCAAGAAATCTGCAAAAAATTATCACATCGGATGACACGTAAGGCACTGTTTTTGTCTATTAAGAGAAATCATGGCATTTTTTTAAAGAAACTCCTACAAACTGTATTGCAAACACACGTCTCACTGAGCCTAGTAACAACTTATCTGAAGATGAAAATACTGGCGATAATAACATCACTGGAGAATCATGTTCCGATTTCGATGACAATGGTAATTTTTACACCACATTTCAAGTAGATGCGGAAAAATTGCGAGATCTAACCATTCAGACCACCTTTAGGAAAAGAACCGATCCGAAAATTCCAAATATTCCAAACCACAAAAGAACACATTTACCAATAAATAAATGGCCTTCTGTCATGAGAAAATTTTTGTGGGACAATATAAAATATCCATGTACATGGAATTTTCAACATAATTCCGTTAATCCAGCTGGATATTTCAAATGTGATGAATTTTGTTAACAATTCGGTGCCAAGATTTTTATAAAATGTATACATAAAACAGATAAAGTATTTGTTTTGGAGTGTTCTAATAAAAATAAAGACGATTCGTTCATTCATGACCCAAATATAAAAAAATAAATTAAACATTCATGATCAAAAATATTAACTAAAAATTAAAAGTTGACAGTGCTATGGTTGTTAGAAATCAGTTAATAGACGATTTGGTTGGAGAGGAAGACACATTTGAACCACCACTAGCGCCAAAGTTACGAGCCTTAAACGATTTAAAGTATAGAAATTCCCGTAACTCACGACGTCACAGCAATGCTATTCTGTCATTGTGGTGTTTATCTGCAACTCCACAATATAACTCCTTTGTTAATAGTGTGTCACTGGTTCCTTTCTTTATTCTGTTTTGGTCTCAAACTCAAGAAACATATCGGCAACTCCGTATTGATAATCACCTCAACATCAACTTGAGTATTGATGCTACCGGTTCTAAAATGAAAAAATAGCGCCACCAGAGACAAAAAACATGAACATTAAACCAAAACCAATACTTTTATACGTTGCAGTATGTGAAACTACTGAAAGTTGTGTTCCGCTCACACAAATGCTTAGTGAGGTTCACACCATGAGCGATATAATCAACTGGCTTACCAAGTCGATTGCTCCGCCTAACGATGTAACATGTGATGATTCAGCGGCAGCTTGATATGCTTACTATGGATTGGAGCAGTAATACAATCGTTCACGAAATTTAAAACCACAAACGATTATCCTCTTTACTGTTTTAAAGTTTTAGAAGGACAATGTGAATTCGATGCCACTCAATGTTTTGTAAGACTTGATACGTCTCATTTTGTAAAAAAACTTATATCGCTTGAACTGTTTTAAGTTTGTTGATTAGCAAAACGGTTTTATATACAATATATATTAGCAATAAAGAAATGCACAGATTATGATAAAATAAAAGAAATTATTAGAGATTTGGTGATCTTCTCATTGTGTAAATACGAAACGTCTATACACACGAAGATACCAAAATACGACTAAAAAATGTATCAAGACTACCTGAAGTTGAAACTGAGATAACGATGAAATCACAAATGAAAATAATAAAAATGATGAATACACGATATTTCAAGAATATGAGGAAGAATCAGGCAAGTTTCCTTTTTTAGATTGGATCGAAAATCTTAAGACTAAAATGAATGCAGATGGGAGTGAAAATGGTTATGATAATATGTACTATTTGTCCGAATTTGTTGAATTGTTAAAGACTCTTAAAAAAACTACCTCTGTGCTCTAATGCGATGCTACAGTACTATCCTAACTCGAAAATTTCACCAACAAGCAGTTATGTTGAAAGTTTTTTTAAAAACATCAAATCATTATTACTGAATTGTCCAAGCAAACGAGTTCGTGTAGATGAATTCCGTGCATGGCGTGAAGAACTTGATAACTCGACATATACGTTTTTTTTAATACGGTATTGGTTTACTAGGAAAAAAATATCCATGAATCTTTTGGAGATATGGTCTATGACAGCATATGAGTATCTCGATATTTAGCGGTTTTTATTTAACAAAACGAGATATCGGCGCGAATGAAAAAAATAAGTTATATCCTTATATATACCTAACCTCAAAAACAGAGAAAAAGTACTTATATTGACAAAACAACATATCGATGGCAAAAAGCGAGAACGTAGTAACCGCCAAAATTGGATCTAATTCATAACTTATGGTTTTCTTTCAACTGGCATATTTAATATTTAACAAAAAAGTCTGGTTTACGACTTAGTGGCGGTTACGACAATTGAACTCTTTTTTTCGTTACGCGAAAACGCTGTAAATGCCAGAAGTAAATGTACTAAAATGGTGAAACGAGTATTATTTCCATAAAGCATAAATGCTGTAACCAGATGCATATTTATTTTAAGATTCAATAATTTTGACGTAAATGTCATTACGTTCTTTATAGGACTAACTGAAATGTGGTAAGTGTCCACCGGCAAAAAGAAACTGTGAAAATAAAACGACTTAAGTATCAATCAACTTTTATCAACATACTTTTTTAAAATGTTTCCAAATTTTAAATGCAGGTTTCTTACAAATTAAAAGCTCAGAAGCAACGATTACCGTCTTAACATATCAAATACTATCTAGTCTCAATTTCTCTGAATAAAAACATTACGAAAGCTACTTAAAACCAATCTCTCATATTATAAAATCACAACCTTGTACTTATCGTGCTAAAAACAAACATAAATATTCTTAGGGTTAATCAGACTATAATATTGTTATCCGCTAAAACTAAATATTATAGGTAATGAGGTTTAATATTCCCGTGAAAACTTTAAAACTCTCTACATTTTATCTTAAGTTTTGGCATTAAATTGTCTTTTAAGTAACTTTTATCGATATATAACTCACTACCTATTAATCCAATAATACTTTAGCAGGGCACGTTCTTATCGAGAACACTTCACGGACACACAGAGTACACAGACTACGCACACCCACTCACTCCGGCGATCGCCGATAGACTAAATCACAGGTCGTATTCACGAGCCACATCGCCGCGAGCGCACATTTTTATTGCTGTATCTTCAAGCACTACCCACTTCACGTTGTGTTTCAAATGTCGTTACTGTAGCTTGCTGTTAATTCATTTTCGAATGAAATGTAGTAAGCGTCAATCATAGATAATTTATTTTAGGATAATTGCAGTAAGCTTGGTTCGTAATTTTTTCACTACATGCATAAATGCTGCAACCGCCACGGAACAAAATTTCGGCAACGCTGTAACCGGCACATCGTTTGATTTATGAAAGAACAAAATTAGCGTAAATGTACTCGTTTAGAAAATTGCTACTATTTGGGTGTTTACAGCAATTAGATGTGGGCATCGTCAAAAAAATACATTCGTTTTGCAACGTAGTCCAGTTTTTTCTAAGCGTCGTAGAGCCATGGGACCCAGACCAGTCGACGCAGAAAAATTCGCTGATTCCGAATATGCAAAAAAATTTTTTTTGACCAAGTGGCGGTTACTACGTTCTCGCTTTTTGCCATCGATATCAAAAAGACGACTAACACACTAACAGGTAAACAAATATATATATCGTTTTATCCATTTGTGTCCAAAAGCGAGCCGTGAGAATCATTTCTCACGCCGCACCAGGAACTCCTGCCCAACAACTATTTATAGAAAAAAATATTATGACATTGCCATCTCAGTACATTTATTATGTACATAATTAAGTATGTAAGAATGAATTCATATTTTTCCTCCAATGACATCATACAGCATGCGTCTAAGTAATAGAAATAAAAGCAAACTGGCCACCCCATGTCCTCTTTTAGCTAAGGCAAGCAAAACAATGTCTATTGTGGGGCCACGTATCTACAATAAAGTACCTGATTATATAAGAGAAATAGAGAACGACGTTACATTCCTATATAAAATAAACAAATGTCTCATATCTAGAGCTTTTTATTTATTTTTTTTTGCCTTGAGGAATTTTATAATATATCATACTAATTTCTGACTACTTATAAATTATTATTGTTGATTATTGTACTGAAATTATAAATTGTTAATGTTATTTAAGTTTTGTATTGTATTTTAATGATTGATTATTTGAAATGTGTACTTGAATGGAATAATGTAACCTAATATAATTTAATAATTCAATATGTGACATGTAAAATTGAAAAACATTTTATAAATAAATGAGTATGAGTATGAGTATTCAACAACTGATACAACGTACTCAACTTGATATGACAATTTATACGTTTTCACATTGTAACCATAATTGATATATTTAGATATTATGTTTTTGCTAACGGACAGCTATGCCGTGCAGAGCGTGAATAACTTAATAAGTTGTCAGTAAAGTCTTGACAAATTTAAAGAATAAGACATATGTACTAAATTCAAATTTCCTTAAATGTATAAATCGACTTATCAAGTTATCCACTCTATGCACGCATGTTACGTATGTAATATCTGTAGTTATCTACGTAGTACTCGCACTTGTAGAAAAATTCAATTAAAAAATATGTTCTTTATTGAATAATCTGTTAGAATTTCAAATATTTTAAGTATGCATCTCGACTTGTCAACATATTCACGGGACAACGGAATGGCCTCCTATTGATTATTTCTAGTTGTCATGTTATTTCTGAGTTAAGTCAACTAATATAACATTGGTATGTATTACATGTCCGATTTTGTATAACAGTAAAATAATTAAACCAAGCTCAGGCCGAAAAAGCTTATTCTGAAAAACGTATTGACAAAGACATAGTGAAGAGTGACTCTTCTGTTAGAGCTTTCGCATTCGACCTTCAACAGTGCTTGCCAACACCTTATTTAAAAACATCGGTATCTTTTAACAAACGGCAACTTTGGAGTTTTAATTTAACAATAAATGACTTATCAAACAACGAAGCAACATGTTATATGTGGGAAGAGACCATTGGAGCTCGTGGAGCCAATCAAATTGCGTCTTGTTTGTGGCATTTCTGTAATACGTTACGATCAGATGTAAAAGAAATAATATTTTATTCAGATACGTGTGGTGGGCAGAATAAAAACAACACTGTCGCCATGATGTTCACGTATTTACTCAACAATCACCCCACATTGCAAACAATACACTATAAAATTCTGTTAAGTGGACACACTCATATGGGATGCGATTCTGACCACTGTTATAGAAAAAGTAAAGAAAAAGACCCAGATGAAAATAAACCATTTAAATTATTGGATTCAGCTGGTAAGAACAAGTAAAGTTCAGAAACCATTTAACGTTGTGGCCATGACGCTCAAAGATTTCTTTGATTTTACCGAGTTAAGAACTAGAAAAAGGGCCCTTTTCTCTGAAAAAATAAAATGACCAGGGAGAACCTTTCCTCTGGCAACCTATTAAATGGTTACAATATAGCAAAGACTGTATCGGAAAATTACAATTCAAAGACAACTTTGATCGTGAAACTCCATTTAAATCAGTTAATATTAAGAAAAGAGGGAAGGTAACCGTAGAATCTTTTAAATTAAAACAGATATCTTGTCAGCCACTGCCTATAAGTGCTGAAAAGAAAAAAAGATTTAATGGATTTGATGCAGTTAATTGATGAGCCATTCCGTGAATTCTATTCAAACATCAAGACCACAAACTCTCCTCCCATGGATCCTGATCTCGACGTGGATAATCCAGATATGGATGACACACCTATATGAGAATCGATTGACAGCAAATTACATTGATTCCACACATGTTCCACGTAATAATCTTGCTTAACATTATTTTCCTGAGTGACGTGAAAACAGAAATAGTTAGTAATTTTTATTATTCTTTTCTAGTTAAGTAGTTCAAAAAGTGTGCTTGCATTACAGCATTATTATAAATTGCATTTCTTACTATTATTCAACATTTTTATAATAAAATTATTGATCAGAACCTATATACGTGTTTTATTGATACCCTATTCTAGTGAATAACTTGATAAGTCATCGGTGAATAACTTGATATGTCTAGTATCATGAATAATGAGGTGATTAGAGAGAAAAATATAGCTTTATTTGAAAAAACATACAAAATTACCTATAAATCAATTTAGACGTTTCAGTTACTATGAAAAACTGATATTTAGGAATTAAATTAAACAACGTTTTTAGTGATTTAAGCACAAATTTATGGGGAATAACTTGATAAGTCGTTGGTGAGTATGTTGATAAGTCTTATGTCACAGAAAATAAGAGGATTTTACTAGAATACGTTAGGTAAATGAAAAGATCGCGTAAAATTATCCATAAATCAAGCTTTAAACACGAGTTAAAGATGAAATAGTACATTACGGCAGAGACCAGTAAGTAAGCCATACTGGCCGAGTAGGAATTAGACGGACCGAGCCGTAGGCGAGGTCCGGATATAATACGAGGCCAGGATGGCTCTTACGGTCGAAGCAAGTATAGTGCTTTTCTCAAAAATTAAACAAGAAAATTAGATTAAAATTATATTTTGTAGGTGACATTCATATTCAGCCGAATGAATATTTTTATCGAATTCTAATGAATATTTTTATTATATCCCATTTTTATTATTACACATTGTGATATTCGTCGTCGCTTATTTCTTTCCTTTGTAGCCATCCGATTGTCTCAGAAAGATTGTTGAAATATTCTGACCTTATCACACATTATCTAACCAATTATTAACTTGATTGTCTTCCTTCCATTTAATGAATCTCTTGTATTTTTTTATATCTCCTTGGATTTAGTCGGAAGTAAATTATTTTAGCTAACTCTGCCTCCGCTTTTTTGTTCGTTATGCATCTTGAGTTACGTTTATACTGCCAATAGTGCTAACCTCTTTTTATTTTACATTTGCTCTTAGTGTAAATTACAAGTGTATACTGTAATGTCGTCTCTTTCTATTTAATCTATGAAAAAGGGACGCCACTTTTTAATTTCTACAATTTGCTGTCGCACTGTACTTATAATTAAAACAATTTGTGGAATGTATCCTTTTTACATTTATATACGACCTCATCGCCTTCATATCCTTAGTTTTTTTATAGGTCGGTGACGATGTAAATCGTATTTCGATATTCAAATATCTTGATACGTAATAGGAATTACATACTTACTTACTGGATAAATATTGATTCCAAATTTAAAATCTCGCTGTTTACTGGACACTTCTAAAAAGTCTTCGGTATGTTCCACTTACTGTAGTCTATCTAGCGATGGTAAGGCAACATTACATGCAATTTTTGAGAAAATGGATTTTGGAGAAAATGTCAAACTTTAAATTCACCGCCCTGTAAAATTGCCATTTTGGACTTATCAAGTTCAATCATGAAATACTGTAAATATATTTCTGGAGACTTAAAACATGCCATCAGCAACTTAACTTATAAATGTGCCGTTGATTCGATGAAGGTATTAAATGTAGAAGCATCTGAACAAGCGAAACATATTAAAAAAGAAAACACCGATGATTCTTATTCCAAGGATTTTCACGAGGAATCAATTTTTGCCAATGAACCTGCTTTAACAGAAAATTGGAGAGGAAAAAGTACATTATCAAGAAATCGTTCAAAAACTGTGCCTAAACCCTTAGCGAGACCTTATAAGTTAGAAGTCATTGTTAACGGTAATATCAGGTCATTGGGAATAAATAACGTCACCGTTAACAACACATGTGCTTTTAATGCAGTGACCCAGGCTCTATCGGCAGCATATAATGACTACAGCAGTATGAGAGTATTCATAACAACCGGAGCCAATACTCGAATTTGTTGAAAACTTTATGTGCAAAAGATTATGTTTCTAACATCTACAAATTACGTACCGAACTGCTGATGAAATATTATAAACAAGAATTTAGTGCTAACGGTCGAATTCTCATCAACTGCGAATGTAATGTTTCTTATATAGTCTAACGAATACTACTTGACTATAACTATATTAGTGCTGAAAGTATTAAGTCATGCTCTAATACAAACTGTTCACTGGGTAAAAAACCGATACAACGACGAAGTCCTTACTTGCCTCTGAATATTCTTACCCTTTCAAAAAAAGGCATAACAGCTCTTGAAGAAGCACTTAATTCGGTAATTTCACCTACAAACCTAACATGTACGGCAAAAGTTGATGGACAATATTGCAAAGGTACCTACCACCAAAATACGATACGATTTGGCTACTTTACTATTTATGGAACTGAACGATGAAACACCCATTTCTTTATGTTCAATTCCTAACACAACAGCAGTCCAGAATAATAAAACATATAAACTGATAAGCGTGACTGATTTTCAAACACCATGTGGATCTGGCGGAATAGGACATTATAGGGCTTATTGCAAAAGGCCATCAAAATGGGAATGCTATGATGACTTAGTGCCCGGAAAAGTGTCTACCACTAGAAGGACGGTTGTCCCTCATCTCCTCATTTACATTTCCCTTTAATACTACGTGTATTTACTGTCTGTGATCAATATTGTATATAACTGTAATATAGGTACGATTATGTTAATTAAATAAATACATGTAAGATTTTTTGTACTTTAATTCTTACGTGTTTTTTCATAAAAACTTTTATTTACCTCGACTTAAGTATCAGGTGTACAGTTAATAAGAAATTTTATCAATAAATCCTTTGTCTTTAATTATCATTAAGTCGGTAATTGGGAGGTACATTTTGGGTACATTTATCTGACACTGAATAAGTTAAAATAAATGGTAAAATAATCTTTATGGTCGGTACAGGACGTGTTCGTTTCATACCGCCCAACTTTGAACAAGAATAATAATTGATCTAAACATTACATGGTAATATAGTACCCGAATCATGAGGAATGAGTACTGTGAAGGTTGTACTTCACTATCGGTGCTAATTGGCCACCGACATATAAATAAAGTCATTTTTATATTTAGAATAAGACGTGTGACATCCGTCAATGAAATAAAATGTATAGTTAATCTTTCTTAGGCCTCCGGGCAATAAACATCTAGAACGTACCTCTGCTCTTTTAATCAGCCCCATCTGACTGCATCCCCGTAGTCTTACAAGTGGTGGAAGTGCTAAAATTATATATATAGAGTCGCGCGATTTTTGAAAAGTTCCCTCGCTCCCAAATAATCCTTGTCCACAGAAAAAAAAAGAATAAATGCACATATTGCAATTACGAGCTGCTGATATACGATTGACGGTATACTATAAATAATAAGCGAACAAGAAGAAGAAGCACACATATTGCAATAACGCATTGCAACAAGTCATTGGTATTGTATGTATTCACGGCACTGCCGTAAAGGAGCAGGTCAACAAACGGGTGAAGTGGACATTATTGAATCACCCATTATCATTTTTCATTTCGTGCGATTTTAAACTGTTTGTGCATTTGATTTGTTTGGATTTCATACGAAAATGGAAACAAACACTTTTAATGGCTTATCAGATGTCGACGATTTTATTTTTCAATTCAAAATATTGGCCCAAGTGAAAAAATATGAACCAGCACAATCACAAGCGGCAATCGCAGCGTATTTATCGGGACCTGCGTTACAATTTTATAAAGCTAACCACGCAACTTTCACATCATTCGAAGATGTTTTGACAAAATTAAAGAACGAATTCCCGTCGAGCCAAAATTATGTACAAAGTTTTTATTATCGTCGTCAGAAGACTCATGAATCACCAATAATATTCTATTATGCTCTAGAAGCTTGGCATCTAAGGCTGGGAACATAGGAGAAGCCGATTTCATTACACATTTCATCAAAAATTTACATGACAGCGCTAAATTTTTCTTTACAACATCAGCGATCAACACCAAGGCAGAGCTAAAAACGGCTACTCATCGGTACAATGAGTATCATTCGCAAGAGCAAAAACCCTCAATAGTTATCCCCATTAACGAGACTCCATATCCAATGATCCAAAGCCAACAGGGTGAACAATCACTATCACCAATAAATATTTCATCCCGAAATGTGTCTACGGCACCCCAATCAGCATTTTCTACACCGATACCAGTACATACGCCGGTACCAGCTTTCGCAACGCTGACCAACGATCAGGCGGTGAACACGCCTGTGAGCCGTAGTTACCCTGCCTATAATTTCAGACAAAGAACACAACAAAATTATCGTGGCAATTACCAAGGAAATGCACCTTTGAGATCAACGTACCGGAACGAAGAGAATCGCCCAAACGCAGATGGACGACGCGGGACCGGAGCGGCGCGGCGGTAAACACACTACGCTCCGATACTATTACAGGCAATAATAAACCATTACATAAAAGGGCATATATAAATGTAGAAATATTTAATGACAAGTATCTAGCTCTGATAGATAGTGGAGCAAGCGTTTCTTGTATTAGTCTGTCTATTGTCAAAAGTTTGAATATTAAATTTAGTGATGATGATAGGATTTCATTGAAGATAATCGGTGGCAAATTTGTTTGTACTGAGGGTTCAGTACATTTGAATATAGTTGTAGACAATGTTGTATATAATCACAAATTTAATATTATTGACATTAATTCTGACCAAATCATCATCGGTTATGACTTTTTGGTACAGAATGGTGCCAAAATTGATTTTCAGGAAAATAAAATATGTTTACAAGGAAGATTTACCACGCCCTTGGTAAATAATATAATAAAGGAATCAAGAAAACCAATGCCACTGCAAGTATCAAATAAACAAGGCATTCAATATGAAACGGTATATTTTGCAGAAGAGAATAAGGATAGTATACAAATTGGCGAGGAATTGAACAATTCTCAGAAGCAGCAACTAATGACACTATTGAATAAGTATGAAGATAGATTTGCCTACAGTCCGTCAAATCTAGGGGCATATAATGCATACAAAATAGACATCGAAACGACTGATGAGGTACCAGTACATAAACCGCCATATCGAATGTCAGAGAAACAGAAGCAAATTATTGAAGAACAAGTTCAGGAAATGCTCAAGAATGACGTTATAGAACGATCTCAAAGCCCATACGCATCACCAGTAGTGGTTGTAGAGAAAGCAGATGGGAAACCAAGATTTTGTATAGATTTCAGAAGCTTAAACAAGAAAATTAAACCAGATGCATATCCCATTCCGCGCATTGAAGAATTATTAACGTGTCTAGAAGGAGCACGTTTCTTTGCTGAACTGGATTTAAATTCAGGATATTGGCAATTATGCCCAGGAAAAGACAAAGAAAAAACAGCTTTCATTTGTCAATCACGTCTATATGCTTTCAAGAAATTACCTATGGGACTGATAACAAGTATGGCTCATTTTCAGAGAGAAATGGATACAGTATTAGCGGAAATGAAATACAAAAATGTCTTGGTATATGTTGATAACATCATAGTATATGCTAAGACTTATAAAGAATTTTTAACGGCACTGGAAAACGTATTACGAAAATTTCAAAAGGCAAATTTAACCTTGAAACCAACGAAGTGTAAGATCGGGTTTACAAGTTTAACAGTATTAGGACATACCGTATCAAAGGACGGCATTGGACCCGATATGGAGAAGGTAAAAGCAATGCAAAATGCAAAGCCGCCATCCAATTTAAAGGAACTAAGATCAGTACTAGGTCTATTTTCGTATTACAGAAAATTTATTGATGGTTTCGCTCAAATAACATTGCCTCTGACAGAATTGACAAACAAAGGACGTAAATTTGAATGGACAACAGAAGCGCAAAGGGCCTTCAATGTAATGAAAAACGAGATTTGTGAAGCACCAATACTCAGATATTTCACAACAGATGAAGATGTGACGACAAGACTGTATGTAGATGCATCAGATCAATCTTTGGGAGCATGTATTATGCAGGGCAAATCGGATCTACGGCCGGTAGCATTCACGTCGAGGAAATTAAGCGACGCAGAAAAACGTTATACAATAACGGAAAAAGATTGTTTACGTCTAATATGGGCCTTATCGTATTTTAAACAATATTTATGGGGCATGGAATTCGAAGTATTTACGGATCACAAGAGCCTGGTATGGTTAAGATCACGTAGAGATATGAATGGACGTTTGGCGAGATGGGCCTTAGCCATACAACCGTGGAATTTTAAAATAATCCAATGTAATGGAAAGGACAATATTCATGCAGATTTCCTAAGCAGAAATCCCCTCTACAATGAGGAAAAACCAGAAGAGAATATCTCACCGAATCAGGACGACTTATGTTTGTATAGCTTTGAAAAAATAGATTTATTACAGAAACAACAGGCTGACGAGGAATACAAAAATATATTTGAAAAATTATCAAATATGAACCAATATAAAGGTTATCACACGAAACGGAATATTTTATGCAATAAAGTATGGGTTGATAACCAGCTGAAAAGTGTCACAGTTTTACCAGAAAGTTTATTTACAGAGTGTATGGCAGAATTACATGATAACACATGGAGTGGAGGACATTTTGGCTTATTTAAAACTCTAAGAAAATTCAAGAATCACTATTATATTCCGAATGCAGAAAAGAAAATAGAAAATTATATAAAATCTTGTACAAAGTGTCAGGAAAAGAATATTTTACACCAGAGGGCGCCACTGCAAAATGTGAAGATTCAAAACTTTGGTCATCGAGTAGTAATGGATGTGCTTGGCCCATTCTGCAAATCAAAGGACGGACATAGATATGTCATTGGGGCTATAGAATACATGAGCAAATTTGCCATTTGTAAAGCAGTACCTAGAGTCACAGCAGAGATTATCGCACAGTTTCTTGTTGAGAACATATTTTGCACTTTCGGGGGCATCGAAGCAATCATCACAGATCGAGGTACAGTCTTCACTTCAAAACTGGTGCAAAATACAGTAGAAGAATTTGGTGGTCGAATTCTTCATACGACGGCATACCATCCACAGGCGAATGGCTTAATAGAAAGATTCTTCAAGACGTTGACAACAGCTATGTCAAAATGTATACAAGAAGATCAGAAGGACTGGTCGTTAGCATTGCAACTTGCAAATTACAATACTTCAGTTCAAGCATCTACAGGCGTCGCGCCATATCATATAGTTTTTGGAAGGGAGCCGTATTTTAATCAAGATTTGAAGCTAAGAATTCATGAGGAAGAACAGACTACGTTGAAGAAGAAAATTAACTACATACAAGATTTATCAGAGAAAGCAATGAAAAATATTGAACAGGCTCAGTGTTCACAGAAACTACAATATGACAAGAAGACAAAGTCAGTTCAATATGAACCTGATGATTTGGTCATGATTTTGAAACCAAAAAGGTTGACTGGAAGAAGTTTAAAACTTTGTAGATTATTTGTAGGACCTTATAAGATAATTCACCGGTTATCTTCATTGAATTATGTGGTACAAAAACTCACACCTAATGGTTGTGCCAAGAAAATGGTAATTCATATAAATAGATTAAAAAAGTACTATGAACGATAATTTTAAATAATATAAACGATTCTATATTTCTAGGGTGTAAATAATAAAACTATTATTTTGCAGCAATTTTTAATTCAGGCTGACTGTACAAGGATGCAGTTGCGTTTGTTGCATTTACAAATATCACTATTGTAACTATAATTTAATTTCTTTCCACTATATATTAGCTGCTTTTCTAAGATATTACTATAGGTAGTTCAGTTTTTAATTACTTGCACTATAAATTTATTGCACTTTCAATACCTTTACTTGAAATAATTTTAACTTATTACTTTCACAGAATTCCAATAATTAATTATAACACTTTTTTTCCAGCATTTTTATTTAATTTGTGCATGTATGATCATTATTTTTCTTTTGCATGTATACTGCGGCGGAGTTCAAGGCTGCTCCAGCACTCTGGGGTTTCAGCAGCTGATCGCCTGGATGCTTTCCGCATCCCTCGACTACGCGGAGGCCAAGGCTGCTCCAGCACTCTGGGGTTTCAGCAGCTGGTCGCCTAGATGCTTTCCGCATCTCTTGACCAGGCGGGAGCAGGAGACTTGGCGTCGAGCCAAGGACTTCACTGCACCAGGCCGAAGCGAAGATTTCATTTATAGCTAGGATTTTATTTATTAAATAAAATTTATTTCATTTTAGCTAGGTGATAGGGAGGATTTTAATAAAAATAACTTTCGTGTTTTATTAATTTTACGAATTGACAATGACATAGCATTTGACATGTACTGCTATGGTCTATGGTCGTAAGATTAATTATGAGGTTTATTTGTAATTAGGATTGCACAGTATGGTTTTTGACCTCAAAAGCGGTCATCCAAATTTTATGCCTTCATTAGTCGGAATTATTTAACACAAATATAAGACTATAACTCCGGAGTGGAAATTACTCATCACAACTCAAAATAAAAAATAAATTATGAAAATATATAAAAATCTAAAAGTTAGTTTTTCCCATTTTTTAAATAATAATTAATATTGCTTCTAGCAATATCAAATAATGCTAACTACAAGAAGTACATATAAGAAAGTAGCACAGCTCTAGGTATTAAGAAAATTGAGTAAAATGTATTTTTATACATTTTAGTTATTTATTTATTTTAGCTTATTTTACAAGTATTAGGATTTAATTTTAACATGAAACGATTGTTATGATTGTGCTCTTACCCGAAAAAAAAATCAAGCTAAACGGACTGAAGACCTCTGAGAATTTCTGTTTCAAAGTTTTTTCAGATTCTGATTTTAGGGTTGTCACTAACAAGAATATTTAATTTATTTACATAATATTTACAAATTATACATATTTATAAAGTTTCGCTTCTTAATATTTCTTTATATTCAGCATCATATCCGTCTAAAATTTGCGAAGTATAATCTTCTGCTGCGGGAACAGAATCATCCTCTTTAGATACTTCATATGGTTTCAAGAGATTTAAAACCGTGGGCGGCAAAGGTATTGTTTTTAACTTTTTTAGTCTGTGCTGCAACCGTACGTTAGAAATCAAGGGATCGGACGATTCCAATGCGCTGTGAAACAAATCCAGCATGGTTTTTTTGCGGTCAGATTTCCGGCAATGGTGCTCCCTATCGAACCGCCAAAACTTATTCCTGGCTTCTCCGGCTTGTTCTGATAACAAACCGATAGGTAAGGCTGACCATTGTATAATATCTCTACCATGTACTAATATTT
This sequence comes from Apotomis capreana, assembly GCA_947623375.1. Lineage (NCBI taxonomy): Eukaryota > Metazoa > Arthropoda > Insecta > Lepidoptera > Tortricidae > Apotomis > Apotomis capreana. The sequence goes on along the minus strand of OX392498.1, from coordinate 25,680,391 downwards.
TATGTAAGGTTACAGTCATAGGATACCATGCATAATCAGCTACATATTTGCTATCGTTTTGCAGAACTCGCCGAATTTATCAGAGTCAATAGGTAATCCACAGTTCAAAGATATTAAGACCGTGTGAAGATCATCCAGTAACCAGTGCTCGATACCTAATATTTCAGCAAACTTGGAACGGTTATTTTCTGATAACAGGGTTCGCGCCGTATTCCCGTCATTTGTTGTTCCAGAATTCGGCCGAACCACATCCACCAGTACTTTAAGTTCTTTTCGTACTCTTTCTTGGATACGTTTTTTTGTTTCGTTTACAATTATCGATTCTGGGGAATTTTGATTAATGCGCCATTTTTTAACTGGAAGTTTATACGACAAATGAAGCATAAACTCCAAAACACGAATCCATGCATGTAAGGGACTTAGTCCATACACAAAAACTGATTGTTCTGCTGGTCGGTCATATACAGTTTCTAACGAGTTAAATTGCGTCGAGGTAGCTTTGCAATAAGGACATCTAAGTTGGGAAGCTGTTTCTGTAACTATATTTAAAACTTTTCCGTCTATACACGTCAAATATAATTTAGGTTGAGCCGATATTTTTATTCCACTAGATGTTTCTATTTCCAACGTTTTTAGTTTTTGAATCTGGTCGTCACCCCACTTCTTTTCAGCGAGAATCAAATCTTTGGTTTCTTTTCGGTATTGTATATGCAATGGGCGGCAGGATCTGTATGATTGAGGAGTTGGGTTTAGCCACAAAACAAAACCACTTTCTGTTTTTAATTGCAGCGGTATAAATGTAGTAGCAAATAAACTATTTTCATTTTCTTCATCATCGCTGAAGTTTTGTTTATATAATGACTGTCCACTGCTCCCATCAAAGCCCCAAGAGCCCTCGAAAACGCAGTTAACCGAATCAGTGTTATTCTGTTTACCAAAACGTGATATTACTGGTTTGCATGAATTAATTATCCTCTCCAATGAATGATTAAGCAGACTGTCCAGTGAAATATGAGCTTCTCTCTCTGACACTTCGATTTCAGTTTTAGGGTAACATTTTTTTCAAACTCTTAGCCTCAAAAACTTGGCGATATGGTGGAAAAGCAGGAAATCTTCTTGATTTTAGGTCTTGTTGTAAAGATGTATATGTTTCCACCGTAAATTTTCTGTCAACATACAGCGTGGGTATTTAATACGGGCATATATTTAAATGACGGTTAGTATCGGACCCAGGGACCCTATTTACATTGATTTCTTTAGGAAATTAGAATGTTTTTTTTTCATACGAAATAATTGAGCACGCAATGTATTTGCAACCACATTAATTAACGTACCTTAACGTAATGACGTACCATGTCAGCGTTCATTTGTTTACTTTATTTAAGTAACAAATCAAAGCCAAACGCGGTGTATTGATGTCTAAATTGCAAATTCGATGCTCTGCCATCTCGTTAGGGAAACTGCGTGATATTATGCAATAAAAGTCGAAAATAATGACTCATTACTTTATTAGATAGGTTAAGTTATTAGTTTATTAGTTAGGCATTAGTTTATTCCTTAACTAATCACGTTGATTTATCCGTCTGAGATACCGGTTTTCCACGTGACGGCCATGCACTTCCAAGCAAGTGATGCAGCGACGAAGGATAGACTCTCTCACACGTCTCATGTTTGTTGCTCGTAGTATTTCAAATACTTGTCTTATTTTGTCTTTTAACTGATCCACTGTAGTTCGAGGTTGTGAGTAAACCTCGTTTTTCACAGCCCCCCATAAAAAAAAGTCCAACGGTGTTAAATCAGGAGAGCGAGCAGGCCACCGACGATGACCAAACCGACCTATCCACTTCTCACCAAACATCAAGTCTAGAGCCACTTTCACTCGACGTGATGAGTGTGCGGGAGCCCCATCTAGCTGCAGCCAAGTATTTATGCGTTCTTCAGCCGGTAAAGTATTGACATATTCAGCCAAGGGCCCATTTAGCAGTTCAACGAATTTGTCACCGGTTAAATTACCGTCAATGAAGACCGGCCCAATAATGCGATCCCCATGTATGGCCGCCCAAACGTTGACAGCCCATCGATACTGATGTCCAGTTTCCTTTAGCAAGTGTGGATTTACCTGTGACCAATAATGGCTGTTACGTTGGTTCCAGACTCCGTTTCTAGTGAACGTACTTTCATCTGTCCAAATGATGTTTGACAAAAATCTGTCATCTGCCTCCTGTTGGTCGCGTATCCAAGGACAAAACAATGAACGTGGCAAATAATCCCTCGGTAGCAAAGCATGTGCCTTTAAAAATTTGTACGGGCATTGCCTGTCTCTTTTCAAGATTTTGTGGACAATCTTGTGATTCACGTCAAACCAACGTCCCGCTTCTCTGGTGCTGCTCTCCGGGTAAAAGCGAAATGGTGCAAAATGTTTTCCTCTACTCGTCCCGGTAGACGGTCACCATTTCCCTCTCCATTTGCTCTTCCAATGATAGGCAGACCATCGCGAATACGCTGAAGAGCGTTAACGATTACTCGTGAGTTTCGCGGAGTTCGCCTGTTTGGAAAACGCTCCCTGTACATCTCTAAAGCTCTTCGGCCGCTTTGTTGAGCTTCGCCGTAAATCAAAATCATATCAGCGAGTTCATTAGGAGAAAAATTCGACGGTCGCGGCATTTTCAACTATTATTTTGATTACTGACGGCAACATGACATAGTGTCAGGAAAATTAAAACCAGAAACTAAATTTGTATCAGTCAAAAATCAAAAAGTTTTTATTTCTCTACTTAGTGAATTAAAATCAAAAACTCAATTAGACCTTTACTGAACTCTTTCGATGTTTATGTTCTAGTTTTATTCTAATCGAACCTTTCACATAAGAAGAGTAATAATGTTATCAAACCATCAAACCAGATTATGAAGTAAGTGTCTGACAGGCAACGTCAGTCGTTTATTGATAAATAGGAATTTCAGCAGACACTTTGAACACATAGGATTTTATCAGAAATCTACTTAACTATCATGCATACTTGTCTGTAAGGTTTAATGATGGGTAAACTGGTAAGTCACTAGTTCGACAGTGAAATTGATATTCAAGAGTCGAAATAGCATGAGAAATAACGTAATTTGCACTGCCTCATACAATCAGTGATTACACTTTAGTGATTAGTGTCTGCGGAAGAAGACACGTAGAATGTATGGGCTCCCATAATCTCACAGCTCTTCTTTTTCCGAAAAGAGTCTACTGTAAAATAACAAATCTCAAAAATACACAAAAGATAAAGTAAACAAACAGTTTAAAACTTCTTATGTCAAACTAAGTTGGACTACGTACATTGCTGCTCGGTTGGACTTTAAAAAATCATTACACCTAATTAAAAAGACTATTTAACAAAATAATTATGCCATACGATTCCTATGATCAGTTACTATAACTGAATACATTATATGCCCGTATTAAATACCCACGCTGTATACAGCTAGTGCTTCATCAGGAGTATAAGGCCGAGGTTCATTTCGAAGAATATTCGCAATTTTAGTTGCACATTCTGGGTTTTCGAGACAGGCGTTGATGATGATGACATATTCAAAGTCCTTGCGTGATTTTTTGTTAAGCATCTCTCCGTTTACATTGACTAGAGTTGACAATACTTTGCTTATTTTAGCTGGAGGTTCATCTTTAAGAACATTTTTAAGAGTACTGTGCACTCTGCGTTTTTGTCTTTCGCCAAGAGTTTCATAATTTGAATTTGAATGTGATACGGACATAGTTGAAGAAAACGAAATATCTGAATAAAAGTTTGGTTCCGGCAGATTATGTTCACTACTAGAGGCGGGTTGTAGATCAGGCTTCGCGTCTGAAATCGGATGTGTAGTAGGGGAAGTACTTGATATAGGGATGGTATACTCCCTACTTGGGCCGGGCTGTGGATCAGTGCTTGTATCTAAAATCAGATGTGTAGTAGGTGAAGTACTTGATATAGAGATGTTATATTCTCTACTACTCGGGTCGGGTAGTGGATCAGCGCTCGTGTTTGAAATCGGATGTGTAGCAGGGGAACTACTTGAAATAGGAAAGTTATATTCCATACTACTAGGACCGGGTTGTGGATCAGTGCTTGCGTCTGAAATCGGATGAGTAGTGGGATAATTTTTTGTTATAGAAATATCGTATTTCCTACTACTTGGGTCCGCCTCTGTGTTAAGCTCAGAAAATGCACGGCGATTAGAAGGCCGTACCGTGTCAGAATCTGAATCTATTACTTTTTGAAAGTCGAATATTCGTTGAGCCACGTTTCGTGTTTTTTTATAAAGTAAGGCATATTATATTTGCACTGTTTGTAAAGTGTTTCACACTTAGATGTAAACTTTTTGACAATATCTTTAAATTTCCTGTCAATTTGAGGGCCGATCACTTTGAATCCAAGCAAACCCTGAATATAGCTTGATCTTTGCTTTAACGTTAGATCTGATGGACGATACTTTTCTCCGTTTTTTTTCGCTAGCGCAATCAACTCTTTGTATAAGTCCAGTCTATTCATGTCAACTCCTTGCCTATTTGCGGATATTCCCGGAGGACGAAGAACACCGCCTGTGGCGCTATCCACAGGTTCACTTGCCACTCGTGTACCAGCGTGAGGGTTGGCGCCCTCATGCTCTCCTAGCATTAAGTCAGCCGGTCGGAGCCCGGACAGACATCCCTCAACAGGCCGGGTAAGTTCCTGTTGAGGCAAAGTGGTACCATGGGTCTTTTGCGGCTCCATGGTGCCTCACCCCCGTTCCTTGGAGCATTATGTATTGGCACAGGGTTTTAGTATAAACCTAACGAGGGCGGACCCCTTCCCTGTACCACATAATACTCTTCATTGGAAAATGTTACATGTATTGTGTTATATTGAAAAAATTCAACAAATTTTCCTTTTGAGGTACGGAATTCTAAAAAAACATCTCATTATATCGGTATAGTAAGTTTTAATTACAAGTATAGATAGCAACATGCACAGTAAATTAACATTTTTTTAAATGTATTACTTTATAGTAACTGACAACCCTAGCTTCAAAATATTGACAGTGGAATATCTCGAAGGTCCTTTGGAATATCTGTTTAATTTTTCTGGAAGAGGCTAAGAGTGTCTCAATTAAATGAATAATCTTGCAATGGAATCCAAATTCATTAGTATGTTGCCATAGAAAAATAAAAACCGAAATAGACAAAATTACTCAGAACTCTGTTGATATTTGAAATAAAGTCCTGAGTTTTTTCCCAAATTATCCCGGACAATAGTTTTATCTAAAGACATATGAATTATTACACAAGACTGGGTTATTTTCAAGCTAAATTAATTTCTATGATATTTCTGGAAATCCATAGAAATGTTGAAGAAAAAATCACTACTTCAGTATTATGCATAATTACCACTCGGGAGTTTTAGTATTATGTTTATATTCGATAATTCCACCTAATGAAGGCATAAAATTTGGATGACCGCTTTTGAGGCCAAAAACCATACTGTGGATTGGTACAAATATCTGGACTAAAATAAAAATTTAGTCCAGATATTTATTTAAGATAGAAGGTATGGTAATTATGGTACATAATTTTTAAGCATAGTTCATATGCTTCAGGATTCTAAGGTAAAGGTAGTGGTAGATGGGTATCACTATTTGATAGTCCTGTATGGATGTTTGAAGCGAGTGTCATAGACAATGTTTTCAAGCATCTAATATAAGGGCAGTGACATACCGCGGTACAACTGTTTGGACCATGCGACGTGTGTCATGTGTCATACTCCAGGCAGTTAAGGTGGGAACATTCGAGACGATTTAATCGGGTAATTTATTTAAGCCGGTTTTACACCAGGCGATTAAATTGTTGAAGCTTGATGTATCGAATGGTCTATGCTTTTATCTATTAAGTCAGATGACTTTTGGGAACTAGTCAAGTTGGTGCCTTGTCTTTTTAAGCAGGGTTTTTGTCAAGGCGAAGCCAATGTCAGACAACATGTCGGTTTACGTAATATGCCATAGGCTAGTGTCCGCACATGTCCTGACCCTGGTTATCTCTTAGCAAGAGACCATCTGGGTATAAATGTATGGGTATCCCTGCATAGGTAGGGACCTCTTATGTGTTAGGCAGGAGTAGTTTTGTCTAGTGTTTCTATAGTAAGACGAATGTCCCTCGTCCACCCCGAGACGGCGGGAAATGTGAAGGTTGTATTTCACTATCGGTGCTAATTGGCCACCGACATAAAAATAAAGTCATTTTTATATTTAGAATAAGACGTGTGACATCCGTCAATGAAATAAAATGTATAGTTAGTCTTTCTTAGTGATTAGTGTCTGCGGAAGAAGACACGTAGAATGTATGGGCTCCCATAATCTCACAGCTCTTCTTTTTCCGAAAAGAGTCTACTGTAAAATAACAAATCTCAAAAATACACAAAAGATAAAGTAAACAAACAGTTTAAAACTTCTTATGTCAAACTAAGTTGGACTACGTACATTGCTGCTCGGTTGGACTTTAAAAAATCATTACACCTAATTAAAAAGACTATTTAACAAAATAATTATGCCATACGATTCCTATGATCAGTTACTATAACTGAATACATTATATGCCCGTATTAAATACCCACGCTGTATACAGCTAGTGCTTCATCAGGAGTATAAGGCCGAGGTTCATTTCGAAGAATATTCGCAATTTTAGTTGCACATTCTGGGTTTTCGAGACAGGCGTTGATGATGATGACATATTCAAAGTCCTTGCGTGATTTTTTGTTAAGCATCTCTCCGTTTACCAATGTAAACGGAGAGATGCTTAACAAAAAATCACGCAAAATCTCACTAGAGTTGACAATACTTTGCTTATTTTAGCTGGAGGTTCATCTTTAAGAACATTTTTAAGAGTACTGTGCACTCTGCGTTTTTGTCTTTCGCCAAGAGTTTCATAATTTGAATTTGAATGTGATACGGACATAGTTGAAGAAAACGAAATATCTGAATAAAAGTTTGGTTCCGGCAGATTATGTTCACTACTAGAGGCGGGTTGTAGATCAGGCTTCGCGTCTGAAATCGGATGTGTAGTAGGGGAAGTACTTGATATAGGGATGGTATACTCCCTACTTGGGCCGGGCTGTGGATCAGTGCTTGTATCTAAAATCAGATGTGTAGTAGGTGAAGTACTTGATATAGACATGTTATATTCTCTACTACTCGGGTCGGGTAGTGGATCAGCGCTCGTGTTTGAAATCGGATGTGTAGTGTCAGAATCTGAATCTATTACTTTTTGAAAGTCGAATATTCGTTGAGCCACGTTTCGTGTTTTTTTATAAAGTAAGGCATATTATATTTGCACTGTTTGTAAAGTGTTTCACACTTAGATGTAAACTTTTTGACAATATCTTTAAATTTCCTGTCAATTTGAGGGCCGATCACTTTGAATCCAAGCAAACCCTGAATATAGCTTGAACTTTGCTTTAACGTTAGATCTGATGGACGATACTTTTCTCCGTTTTTTTTCGCTAGCGCAATCAACTCTTTGTATAAGTCCAGTCTATTCATGTCAACTCCTTGCCTATTTGCGGATATTCCCGGAGGACGAAGAACACCGCCTGTGGCGCTATCCACAGGTTCACTTGCCACTCGTGTACCAGCGTGAGGGTTGGCGCCCTCATGCTCTCCTAGCATTAAGTCAGCCGGTCGGAGCCCGGACAGACATCCCTCAACAGGCCGGGTAAGTTCCTGTTGAGGCAAAGTGGTACCATGGGTCTTTTGCGGCTCCATGGTGCCTCACCCCCGTTCCTTGGAGCATTATGTATTGGCACAGGGTTTTAGTATAAACCTAACGAGGGCGGACCCCTTCCCTGTACCACATAATACTCTTCATTGGAAAATGTTACATGTATTGTGTTATATTGAAAAAATTCAACAAATTTTCCTTTTGAGGTACGGAATTCTAAAAAAACATCTCATTATATCGGTATAGTAAGTTTTAATTACAAGTATAGATAGCAACATGCACAGTAAATTAACATTTTTTTTAATGTATTACTTTATAGTAACTGACAACCCTAGCTTCAAAATATTGACAGTGGAATATCTCGAAGGTCCTTTGGAATATCTGTTTAATTTTTCTGGAAGAGGCTAAGAGTGTCTCAATTAAATGAATAATCTTGCAATGGAATCCAAATTCATTAGTATGTTGCCATAGAAAAATAAAAACCGAAATAGACAAAATTACTCAGAACTCTGTTGATATTTGAAATAAAGTCCTGAGTTTTTTCCCAAATTATCCCGGACAATAGTTTTATCTAAAGACATATGAATTATTACACAAGACTGGGTTATTTTCAAGCTAAATTAATTTCTATGATATTTCTGGAAATCCATAGAAATGTTGAAAAAAAAATCACTACTTCAGTATTATGCATAATTACCACTCGGGAGTTTTAGTATTATGTTTATATTCGATAATTCCACCTAATGAAGGCATAAAATTTGGATGACCGCTTTTGAGGCCAAAAACCATACTGTGGATTGGTACAAATATCTGGACTAAAATAAAAATTTAGTCCAGATATTTATTTAAGATAGAAGGTATGGTAATTATGGTACATAATTTTTAAGCATAGTTCATATGCTTCAGGATTCTAAGGTAAAGGTAGTGGTAGATGGGTATCACTATTTGATAGTCCTGTATGGATGTTTGAAGCGAGTGTCATAGACAATGTTTTCAAGCATCTAATATAAGGGCAGTGACATACCGCGGTACAACTGTTTGGACCATGCGACGTGTGTCATGTGTCATACTCCAGGCAGTTAAGGTGGGAACATTCGAGACGATTTAATCGGGTAATTTATTTAAGCCGGTTTTACACCAGGCGATTAAATTGTTGAAGCTTGATGTATCGAATGGTCTATGCTTTTATCTATTAAGTCAGATGACTTTTGGGAACTAGTCAAGTTGGTGCCTTGTCTTTTTAAGCAGGGTTTTTGTCAAGGCGAAGCCAATGTCAGACAACATGTCGGTTTACGTAATATGCCATAGGCTAGTGTCCGCACATGTCCTGACCCTGGTTATCTCTTAGCAAGAGACCATCTGGGTATAAATGTATGGGTATCCCTGCATAGGTAGGGACCTCTTATGTGTTAGGCAGGAGTAGTTTTGTCTAGTGTTTCTATAGTAAGACGAATGTCCCTCGTCCACCCCGAGACGGCGGGAAATGTGAAGGTTGTATTTCACTATCGGTGCTAATTGGCCACCGACATAAAAATAAAGTCATTTTTATATTTAGAATAAGACGTGTGACATCCGTCAATGAAATAAAATGTATAGTTAGTCTTTCTTAGGCCTCCGGGCAATAAACATCTAGAACGTACCTCTGCTCTTTTAATCAGCCCCATCTGACTGCATCCCCGTAGTCTTACAGTACATTTTTCTGTGTTATGCCTGGTGTTCAAATTCGTATTGTAAACCACTGGCCCGTACGAGACGAGTACGTTGCGTACCGACCAATTTAATCTAATTATTTCTTCTGCTGTATAAAGATACATTTTTTTTATACTGGGTACAAAATAGTACAATTTCAGTACGTTGCTAACGTATTTTTAAAATGAACGTTTGGTCGGTACCCAACGTACTATTGATATTTTGGCATTTTTATACTTTTTAGGGTTCCGTACCCAAAGTGTAAAAACGGGACTCTATTACTGAGACTTCGCTGTCCGTCCGTCCGTCCGTCTGTCACCATGCTGTATCTCAAGAACGGTGATAGCTAGACAGTTGAAATTTTCACAGATGACATATTTCTATTGCCGCTATATCAACAAATACTAAAAATAAAATAAAATAAATATTTAAGGGGGGCCCCCATACAACAAACATGTTATAGATTATGGTACGGAACCCTTCACGCGCGAGTCGGACTCGCACTTGCCCAATTTCCTGGGCTATAATATAACATTTGACATTTAATATTAAGACTTTTGTTAGTTGGGCGTTATATATCTAAAAAATCTTTACACTATGTTAATTTTCATATTTGTTTTTTAATTTTTTGACATTACTACTTTATACCTAGTAGTATAGGATCCCGATAAGCCGCATGCAGGCAATAATATTGAAATTTAATCCTCTTTAATAATACATCACATTCTAATTTCAATTTCGTTCACAGCGGTAGTCGATAAGAAATTCCTGGTTGCCGTCTTCTATTCATATACACAGGATATATTTTTTTTTAAAGCAGTAACGTCTGCTAACGTAACCACAGGCTATTTTTAACCGTTTTTATCTCGGTGAATATTATTGAAATAATTAATATTATAGCCAAATATTTAGTAGTCTTTCCTCTTTGTTTATTTACATCAATGACATTCACTGACTTTCAACGTCAGTTACCAAAATTTTGTCGTTGCCAGTAAAATATATAAGTACTTACCAATAAAAATCCGCAACAAAAGGGCAAAAACACCCTGTTTGGGCTATAATAATACCTAATTTAATTGAAATGTTAAACTAATGTTTAAATAGATCATGTGATATATAAAATGTAGTAGATGTAAAATTAATTGTAACGTATAAAACTAAAAATAAATTGCCTATTCTATTCTAATTTACAAATTGGCTTATATTTTACAATTTTAATAAATAATTGAGTTCTTTATTTTTTGGGTATATCCCAAATTATTCACAATGTTATTAGCCTGGCAGAATGTTTTGAATAATTTGGTAAAGTGATGGGGCAAGTGGTAGAATAAATCTCGACAATCTCAAAAGTAACTCACTTCCGTGAAGGAGGCTACGTGGCTGTTACAGGAGTTCGTATATAGGTAATGCGTCGAACTTCTATGATAATAAATAAAATAAACTTAGGTAATTATCATGTTAAGAAATGGAAACCAAACGCAGGGCGATAGCAACGGTAGTAACTGTATTTTTGTCGATTATGATAAGACAGTTTATTTAAATTTTTATTATTCACATTTATTATTCGAAACGGTGATTTTATGTATTCTTAAGGTCAAGGGATTGGCATGAAATGCAGGAAAGCCCTGTGACATCTTCTCCAATTAACCATGTGCCAAACTGAAAAAAAGATTCATTGTTAGAATACATCTTCAAATAAAATCATATAAAAGATAAAATATTTACAGGAAGGTATTTACAATTACAGGAAAACGCATAATTTAGGTCACGATTACGTTGTTATATAAATATGCCATAGTAGCACCACCAATTTAACACCTTAAAGCGGAAACTATTGGATGTATAAGGATATTATTATATTAATTGTAACTTCTACCCTCCATACTTAGATTAAACTTATATTCAATCTTTTATAAAAAAACAACATTTGCACGCACATGCTGTGTGCTTAGAGCCTTATCACACTTGCGATTTGCGAGCGTATTTTGTATGAAGGCGATCGCGCAGCGTCTACGCCGCGTCGCTTATTTGTATAGAAAATACGCTCGCAAATCGCAAGTGTGATAAGGCCCTTATATATGGTAAATCCAGTACGCAAAAGTGCGTAGGTAAGGTGGGGTAAGGCTATTACCGGGAGAAGACTACTACAGTCGAATAACTAGATTAACTACTAGTAATGTCTGACCCCATCAGTCAATAAATTATGTTAGTTATTACCTCACTTTACCTTTTTAGCTGCTGTCTATGTTCGTTCGTTCGTTCGTTCGTTTTAACCAACATATAAGCGTTGTACTACATAAATAATGTCTAAGCTAAAAGTGCAATATATTTCGTATTACCCAAGGCTTCACCTATGTCTAGGCCCCTCTAACTTACTCGTCCCTCTAACGCTTACTTTCCAGCCTCTTTTTTTTATTTACAAATTGACCGGCGATTGACCTCTGTATTACCTGATGGCAAAGAGACTACGGGGTCGACGTACCTCGCTGGTTCCGCAATAACCTATTCACTCTTGCCTTGAAAAGACTCAAATTATCATTCAATAAGAAATTCACACGATGGGAGCGAGTTCCATTCCTTAGCGGTTCACATTAGAAATGATGAAACAATTCACTTCGTGAGAATAAGTAGTAAACTGACAACATAAGAATGAAGTCGCTCCCCTCGCCTGGTTGTCCTTGGTGAAACGGCGATGGCGGAAGTAAATCGTGCAATTCCTGCGCACACTCCTCAAATTAGATCCGATAGAAAACAGCTCTCGAAGATGCCCCCAGCCGGCAAAGCATCACCAATGAGTCTTAGGGCTCAACGTTACACTAAATACGTTACGTTATACTTCGCATTACCAACCAAGATTTTGGCCATGCCTAAGATGGCAGCAGTACTCCTTGCACGAACGGACTTGAACTTGGCAAAGAGGGAGAAGCTCGTCTGGCGTGAAATACCATTTCACCTTATAAGTACCAAGCAGTTACAATAAAGTAATAGTTTTACCGTTATTCTCGCTGCATATAGCGCGTCTGGCCTGACACAGATTAGCGAAGTATATGTACCCTCTCTTGTACCTGCTCATCATCATACAAACTGGTTGCGTATCGCCAGTCGGGAGATCTCGGCACACAGTGTTGCAGTCTCGTGGCAAAGCGTTGGTTTTTTGTATGTTAATACCTGAACGATTACATTTTAACTTTAACTTGATATTATCCAAGCTATACATTAAACTGTTATTATACGCGTGTATGTTTGATATAACCAGAAACTTTACGGGGTCTTAGTATAGGCACTTATTAATATTAGGTCAGTCTGTGGGGAACTGTAAAAGCCTTTGCTCTACAAAAGGTGGCGTAGAAAATGTTTTGACACAATATTGTTTAGGTATGGCAGGTTTTATTTCTATTTTTTTTTTAAAATGGCAACCGGTCACAGTTAAGCGACCATTACTGCCAATGTCTCGTTGCCAATCGCACTAGGCGACTAGATAGAGGATTGATACCACGTTGTACGGTGAGTTGTAAAATCGTGCTTTTTGTAAAGTGATAGCGATTTACAAAAAACCACGCGGACTATCGGGCCTTGACCCAGGAAGGGCTATGAACGCTTCAAGTTGAATTCTTCATTAGCTATTCACTTATACGTTAGATCACTGCACAATACGCTATCAATACTACACATTGAACAACTAAAATGAATAAAATAATGAACGACTAAACCTAAACGCATGCGGCCATCTTGAGACAAGAACCGGAAGTCCGTATGGCAGGTTAATAAAAATCCAAGTTCTCGACCTTGAAGGACCCAGGCGTTAGCCGCCATCTTGAATTAAAGGTGCCAAAATTAGGTATGTTTTAATTAACTTCTCAATTGTTTACTAAATCACAAAAGTGTCTATGAAGGGTTCAAAGAAGACAAAATTGCCTACATTTTTTGAATACATGATTATTCTGTAAGTCTTATAGGTAAAACGTTACAAGCTCAAGTTTCACAAGAAAATTTTTTGGCTAATAATAACAATAAAAACCGTCTTATATCAATGCTGAAACAAAAAATGGAACAAGCTGCTATTGAAGTAAACCAAGCAGAAGAAGATGCGGATGTGTTAATCGTCAATACAGCAATTTCTTTGGCTGCAACATTTAAAAATGTTTTTGTCGTTGGTAGCAAAACCAGAAGACATAGATCTTCTGGTTTTGCTGACAGCACTGTCTCCACCCCAAAGCAACATATACCTGCTAAAACCCGGTAGAGGCAAAACTGCTGAAAGACAATACTCCACTAATAGTTTTAAATACAAGAAAGCTAGTAACAACATTCTTTTTCTCCATGCGTTTAGTGGCTGCGATACCACATCGTCTCTCTTCAATCAAGGGAAAATGAAAGTATGTTCCCTTGTTGAAAAAAACGCGCAACTGGATGCCATCATTGGCGTCTACAAAGATAAAGAAGCAAGACCAGAAGAAATCGAAGACGCTGGAGCACGCTTTCTAGTAACTTTGTACGGAGGGGACATGGATAAGGAATCCTTAGAAGATATCCGATATAAACGATTCGTAAAGTCATCAATAAAAAGTAAATTTAATCTTGCTTCTTTGCCGCCGACAAAGGACGCTGCACGGTATCATGCGTTTAGGACATACCATCAAGTCCAAAAATGGTACGGAATCCAAAAATAACCAGAAGACTGGGGCTGGAGATATGACACCAATAGGCTTACTCCAATAACAACGACAGAGAAAGAAGCACCCCAGACGCTTTTAAGTGTAATTTCTTGCCACTGTAAAAAAGGATGCAGCAAAACATGTAGTTGCAGAAAAGCTGAGTTAAAATGCTCTATTGTTTGTGGATTCTGTAGTGGTCAGCTGTGTGAAAATGCAGTAGAGATTCAGATAGATAAATAAAATAAAATAAATAAAAAAAATAGATAAGGAAGACTGTGATGACGACGAAATTTCATGGTTGGAAACTAAAAATACAGACAATGAAACAGAAAATTTCAGCGACGATAATGAAGAAGGCACCATTAACCAGCCCGGGCCATCAAAAAGAATTAAAAAATGATAGCTATACAATTTTTAAACAAAATTAAAATGATAGATAGATTAAAATGATTTTTGTAAATATTATTATTTCCGTCGCTTGTAACTTCTTACCTTTAAGACTTACAGAATAAACATGCATGCAAAAAATGTAAACAATTTTGTCTTCTTCATACCTCTCATAGACACTTTTGTGATTTAGTAAACAATTGAGAAGTTATTTAAAATATACCTAATTTTGGCACCTTTAATTCAAGATGGCGGCTAACGCCTGGGTCCTTCAAGGTCGAGAACTTGGATTTTTATTAACCTGTCATACCTAAACAATATTGTTTCAAAACATTTTCTACGCCACCTTTTGTAGAGCATAAATACTTACTGACTGGATTATATATTGATCCGTAAATTATTGAAAAAAAACGATATTTTTTTCAATATAAAATAAATATTTATTTGTTAGATAGTATTTGTTTGTTGTCGTTTGTTAACACTTAACATCGTGATGTCACAACTGTCACTAGTAATAACTACGCCATATTGCTGCTCAGAAATATTTAAAAAATTAATTACGCTATGCCAGTTAACGCTAAATTAATAATTGTTATAAATATCAGATTATAGCACTAAAATCTCTGTCTGGCTAGAAATTGTGGTTATATCAAATATACACGCTGTATATTGATGATATAATTTGATTTAAAGCTTTGGAGGAGAAAAACCTAGATTTGTATGGAAAAATGAGCAGAGGCTAGTATTTCCTCTTAAGATTATAGGCTGGATTTATCCAAATTTTTATTCCAAGAATAACACGTACAAACCCCATTATTAATTTCCTATCCCAGAGTAAGCGTTATTCTACGAATAAAAATTAAGTCAAATGTAGCACAACTAGCATAAATATGTTAGCGAAAATGGAGTAAGAGTGATAAAGGACAAAACACCATACGGACAGAGACTTAGCTAAAATGGCACCATGAGGGAGAGGGATATTTAGACTTGCAATTTCGGTGAAAGCGAGTTTATCTATATCGGCAGACTTTATGAATTATATTTCTCTACCATTACATTTAGGCTGGATTCTACAAGCATTTGACAGTGTTTAGTAAGATGTCCCTTTGTTTGAGTTTCCATTTACGTCTCTATGGAAATCTGAACAATAGGACCTTTTACTTTACTCCAATAATATCCCTATAACATTTTATAAGTGACATGACTGACATGAGTATTAATGTTTTAAGGGTCTATATGATGTACGCAAAATATAGTACATAAAAAATAAAGATAATATAGATACATATATAAGATAAAATTCGTTTTAATTTTATCTTAAAACACCGAGATGTCTATAAACCGTCGTCACAAGCAAATTTCTATTTATTACGAGGGTGAAGACGAGGGTAACGCTGGTTTATAATGAAAAAGTCCCAAGAATACTAAAATCCAAACTTACATTGGCACAGTAAATATAATATTATTATTGATAACATATCGGCGCCATGAATGTTGTTCGGTTGTGAGAAACTATTGATAAGAATAAAATATCTGAGTATTACAATACACTACTGAAAACCTTGTGCAGCACAATGCACGTGACAATAAAGTAGTAGTAATAAATTATACCTAGGTTATACATTATATGCATAATCTTTATTTAAGGAATAATCCTTACTTCAGGCAGATGCTGTAGTATCATTTACAATGCATGTGCTCGAAAAGAGCGTATTCTAGGCATTCAAACTGTGCGGAAAGTACTACTTTTCCACACTAGTGCTTTTTACTTTCGATCTTTTATTAGTTTCTAGGTGTATCTGACAGCCTCACACAAAGAGGTTTTATTATTAACAAAAAGTTTGATAAATCAGTCAAATACCGATTATTATTATTATATTTAAAAGTACAATAAAACCAATACTTCATAAATTAAGTCATTTAACACGCCATTCATTACATTAGATATAAAATTTGATTAAAAACGAACTAAATCGTTATTAAATAAATAAATTTGGCTGAATGTACACGCGCTTGTGCCATTTTGACATAAGATGAATATTAAAAAAATACTTTTGCACATGCGCAGTAGTAGATATGTCAAGCGCGGTTTACAAATAACTCCGCCATTTTTTATTGATGTTTAGTTTATTTTGAAGTTGTTTTGTGCAAATCTGCTCAAATAATGGCGAGATAAAGGGACGAATCATGAATTTAAACCCGTAAAATGTTATTGAAGAAGTAAAAAATGTGAACGACGGCTTCTTGTTGGATAAATCAAATCAAAACACTTTTTTTCCAATGTAAACAGTATGTGTGAGTATTAAAGTATTTTCTATTTTCTCGTACATGCATAGTAAAGTTTGGTACGGAACTCGTGTGTAAGATGATTTCCGACTCGTGTTTGTTTAATCACTCGCTCGTACCTCGCTCGTGAGTAAAAATCACACTCGTCTGAAATCACCTACCTTCCACACTTGTATCGTAAATAACTATTAACTCATTGATATATGTTTTTTTTTTTTTTTTTTTCATTTTTTGTAGAGAATTTTCATTTAGAACGTTTTAACCGCCGATGAATTGAGTATTATTCAATGCAAGCAGTCGGCAACCCTAGGCATGCGAACTTTTCTTCCGGCGCTTGAGTTTTTTTATGAATGACGATCTAGATCATCATAAATACGTTGTGCCAATTAAAGAAATTGTATCATGTATGGCCTTGTCTGCGTGGTCCTTGCCTACGAACAGGTTGGCCGCTGATTGAGTAAATAACCACCAAATATTTAAACAATATAGTTACCTATTACTTGTGTGTACTAAAAATATTGTATGACTTCAACCCCATCGTCAGAATGTTGTTATAGCAACTCAGACAGCAGCATTTCTATAACTAACTAACCCGTAAAACATTTCACCAACAATGGACCCGCAATCCGCAGCATGCAATATAACATACTCTTACTCAAACGGTGGAATGCAACGTGTAACCAGTGGGTGTAATGGATTAAGTTATCCCTCTACCAAAGAAGTTCATATACAGGGTGTCCCAAGAAGTAGTGATATACTGAAGCTGGGAGGTAGAGGACCTAAAGGGCTATCTAAATCACCCCATGTATGTTCCGCGATTTTTCGTATTTTCGGAGTTATGACTTTTTTTTAATTTTTCACCTATCGCCGAGTACGATGAGATTTTTATTTATGGTGACGTGAATTATTACGGTAGATGCTTGATTTTTTTTGTGTGCTAAGCTGATAGATAGGCCAATTCAGTATGGTAACATTTACAATCGTTAAATCTTCAAATGGAATTAAAAAAAAATGCCAAGCAAGATAAAATTACCCAATATGTTCACAACTTCAAGGGCCTTTAAAAAAATAAAATCACATAAAAAAATACCGTTTGGCTTTTAAAAACTTGCTCTATCTATCAGGTAGCTACCCTTTCATTTTATTAATCATAAGGCTTCAATCAAAAAATTGAAATCTAAATGTGGTAAGTGCATAATTTTTATTTACATGATGATTAATGCAAACAAAGTAAAACCAATTACAAGGTGTTTAATTACAAGACATTTTCAAAATGGCCCCCCTGTTGCTTAATGCAAGTGCGACATCGCCACTTCTATTATTTTTAATGGTTTCTTCTGCTAATCTCAATTTCCGGGTTAACTCGTACAAATTGCGGCATTCTCTCGAGTAGACGAGGTCTTTTTAATATCCCCATACAAAAAAATCAATGGGGTTTAGGTCGAGGGACCGTGGAGGCCAGGCTATAGGCGTCACCCCGGCCGCAACGACCAATCCATCTTTCAGGGTATCTTTGATTGAAATAGTTTCTCACGTCCAAGGCAAAATGGCATGATGCACCATCACACTGCAGTACTATGCTTCTGCGTGTCTCCAAGTCCACATCTTCTAACAGCAGGGGCAGATCGACGCGTAGAAAATTTAAAAAGTGATTAGATATAGGGCGTCGCATACATAGTACATATGAGGCGCAACTTAACGCAACCGGGCTTGACAAGCATTTTATTTTCTGTTTTTGACATTTAATTACATACGAAGTGAAAATGACATTACTTTTACAATCAGAATTGTCTATTAGGCATAATGGCATAACTTCTACACTCGCATCATAATCGTAGTTCACAGTAAACTTCAAATCATTACTTAACAGAAATCGCCAAAGATCATTAGCATACCATTTTCCTAATAAAAATAACGAAAACTTGGTTTAAAAATCTATATTTTATATCTTATACCAACTTCGTTCAGACAATACAGTACTCGGCGCAGACTTGGATTCCACCCTTATATTGTCGATATACCACTGATTCGTACAAAACGCTTTGCGTCTACTTTCCTTATGAGGACAGCTAAGGAATGGAACTCACTTCCTGCGCACCTGTTTCCTGAAAAATATAACTTGGATCTCTTCAAGTCGAGAGTGAATAGGCATCTTCTAGCCAAGCATGCTCCATCTTAGGCCTTATTGTCACTTAACATCAGGTGCAATCGAGGTTAAATGCATGGCTATTTTGAATAATAAAAAAAAAAAAAACGCTAGGAAAACTATACTATTTCTATTTACTCATTTTTATTTTCGTCAGGAAATAACGAGTGGTCAGTATTAGGGAGGGATCTGGTATACCTACTTAATGAAATCAATCGTAAGTATATTCTTCCAAATCAGAAAAGCAAATAAAACAACTTTTATACATTTTTTTATGATACAGGTATATATTATGTAAAAATATATAATGCCACAAAATAATGCATTCAGTGTTATGTTCAAAATATACAAATTACCAAGTTTAACTTTTTCTAGTATATTTGTTAATATCAGTGGTAATTTTCTGCGGTTACTCTCCGTATTGCAGCAAAACTAACTCATATGTGAAAATTGCACCCGCAACCTGAAAAATCACAAACATGAATAATGTGAATACTTAATGTCTACTTGTAATTCAACATCACAATAATAGAACAATTATGATAAATATTTATATAGGGTAGGCAAAAATAAAGGGTGTTGAAACATTTTTTTTTACTATTATTTGAAACAAACTATCTGTGGTATCCGGAGTGTGATGTTCAGCAGTGCAACATACATATATATATATATATGTAAATAGTAAAAAAAAATGTTTCAACACCCTTTATTATATATATATAACCCTAATAAATACTTAAACACATATGACATTTAATTTAATTATAGTATGATTAAATCATAGGTTGCACACACAGCGTATTTGCTGATAAAAATTGAGTATGCAGTTTATTGTAGTACCAAGTGTATGCAGTTCTGCTGTATATGCGGCGATGTAGGTGCCCCTTTGTGGGTCGTACCCTTAACCTAAATCCAGCCGTACCTTCATACATAGGCACGTACGTATGTAAAGACGGCAAGCGATCTGCATGCACGAAACGTTTGACAAATTATGCGAACGACTCTATTATTAAAGCTTGAACACGCCAAAACGTGGGCACTTATATTAATAAATTAAAAACAATATAAACTATAATTCAAGATGTTTTTTATCGTGTTTATATTCAATGTTAATGTACATTTTAAAAATAATAACATACTCGTATGTTTAATTATGCTTTGAATACGCCATCATGCGTACTTTGCGTCGAATGCGGCTCATAAGGGTTTGCACAGCAGTATCGGTGTACTTTTTGCTGCATGGCCCAAGTCCGTTTTTTTTGCAACTCCGCAGCTGATTTAACCCGTCCGCCTTTCTTTTTTAAAATCCCTTTCATTATGGACCAGTATTCTTCGATAGGCCTGAGTTCAGGACAATTTGGAGAATTGGACTCTATAGGTACCACAGCAACAGCATTCTGTTCATACCATTTCGTCACTTCTTTAGAATAGTGTCAGCTCCCAAGATCAGGCCCAAATGATTGTTGTGAGTTATGACTTCTTAAAAAAGGTAAAACACGCTTTGGCACACTTTTTTTTTGTATATTTTACCATCTACTGTCTCTGTTGTGATGAACGAACGACTTTGTTTGCCACAACTACAACTAACTGGCCATGACATGAACTTTTTTGGAAATTTCGACTGCATTTTCTTCTTGCAATCTTCTGGAGCGTTTTTTCGATTCGTACACGTGTAAAATTCTTGCCCAGGTATCTGTTTGAAGTCTGGTTTAATATAAGTTTCGTCATGTAATACAACGCATTAAAATTTTGGAAAAAAATCGTCGTACTTTTTTCGTACCCTTCGTTTTGCGGTGCACCTTGGGCCTTGTATGATCTTAATTCGGCCCTTGACTTAACTTTCTGGGTGTAAGATTGCGACATTTGTACCTTTTTTGCGACATCACGTGTTGATAGCTTCGGATCTGCTGAAAAAAGCTGCATTACTCGGGCTTCCTTTTTTTTTGTCTTTTACTCCTTGCTTTCCTCCACTACCTGGCTTCCGTTCTGACGTTAAACGCTCCCGAAACTTTTTTAAGACGGGACATGGTGGATTGCTGATATTTTAACGATTTTGCTAGAGATCTATAGCTTAAATGCGGATTTTCTGTATGTTTGAGCAAAATTGTTTCACGCTGCTCATGTTCGGAGCTCGCCATCGTGAAAACAAATGAAGGAATGGGAAACGATCATAATATTTTTTATTCATCATACTATGAAATTAATGAAATTAGTACTAAATCGTTTGTATACTATGCGAATAAAAAAATATAAGCACTTATGTGTGCCCACGTTTTGGCGTGTTCAAGCTTTATTAAGCGGGCAAGACCTTAATTAAAACTTTTTATCCCCACGGTGTGATTTCCGTCCGCGTTTTAGAAGTATGAGCGTCCCTGCTGCTGATTGTATCCAGTCATAACAATATCAATTTTACTACCTCTAGGTAGTCCATGTATTTTGCATTTATAGCTTCCGCTGCATAATGACCTAATTTACGAACTCAAAATGCCCTATAAATGCAAAAGGCCCTCAACGTAAAATGTGTGTGTATGCGTGTGTGTGTGTGTGTGTGTGTGTGCGTGTGTGTGTGTGTGTGTGTGTGTGTGTGTGTGTGTGTGTGTGTGTGTGTGTGTGTGTGTGTGTGTGTGTGTGTGTGTGTATGTGAGTGAGTGATTGAGTGAGTGTGTGAGTGAGGAAGAATAACTTGAATTGAAATTGGCAACTTTCAGGAAAAAATTGCTATGCTATATTTGAAGAGCTATTGTTTGACCCGTACACCTGGATTAATAGCTATAAAAAAGTGACGGACAACTTTTGAAAGTTCCGTCCCCGAAGAACTGTGCATATGTTGGATGCAGGTACTTCAAATAACTTCGTGATGTCTTTGATGCAAAAATACTTTTTTTTTTCGTTATTATCCCCATCGTCATTGATCCAAAATTCATTGATCATCAGCTACTCTCGTACCTCAGGAACTTTTACTTTTTCTAATTTACTTTGCTGTAAACTTTCTACGTGAAGATTTTTTTTTGCGCTGTGTTCATAGAATCCTTTATTTCCTTCGCTGTTGCCACGTAGCCCATGTAGCTGATGTATTCTGAGACTTATTTTATTAGCGCAAACAACTTTTCTATAATGGCTGAAACTGGAGAAAAGTCTTTACATATTTACCGCTTCTTTGCATTCCTGTCTCAGCAAAAAGATTTTGTTCCTCTTCTGATCACTGCAACACAAGTGAACACCTTTTCTGACGATTTCGATCTTAGACGACGTGTAAACGGATTTTTCCATGAAGATTCCGACGGAAGCGTTAGGTGCGGATCGATACCGCCTTCAAAGCCCTCCTTAGCTGCTCATTGGCCTGGGTACTTACGCTACTCGCGCAGTCTTCCTCGTCGGCATCGCGATCCGTCCGCGGCACCCCCGGCACCAGGTTGGGTTCTGGCGCCGAAACCGGTGACGTAGCAGGTGGATACCGAACCGCCGGGGAAGCTGCGCTAACAGCCAGTACTTCCAAGCGCAGTCGATCAAGTTTCGCGTCGTTCAGCAGCTTGCACCGCTGGATGAAGCGCACTTGATCCGATAAACATTGCGCAGTCACGGTGATGGTTGTTTCGAGAGTCAGAAACAGAGGCAGCACGCGGTACATGTCCCAGTACGCGGACAGGACATTCATACCAGTGTTTACATAACGACATGTTACTATGTCAATGTGATCCTCTCGAGTTTGTCAACAACTACAAATATCTTGGCCTGAACATAGACAGTAATTTTAATTGGAAGCCGCATGTAGATGTGGTATGTAACAAAATGAGATCCATTTTATGTAAATTTAATAATATAAAACACTTTGCTGATAAGGCGACATTGCACACATTGTATCATGCGTTGGCTGACTCAGTGCTGAGTTACGGTTTAATCGTATATGGAGCTACTTTCAAGTCTCAATTAGACAAAATATATAACCTACAAATTAGAATAATCAAAATACTCGTAAGTAAAAAATTGGGCAAGTGCGAGCCCGACTCGCGCATGAAGGGTTCCGTACCTATACATATATATAATCTATAACAAGTTTGTTGTATGGGAGCCCCCCTTAAATATTTATTTTATTTTATTTTTAGTATTTGTTGTTATAGCGGCAATAGAAATACATCATCTGTGAAAATTTCAACTGTCTAGCTATCACCGTTGTTGAGATACAGCCTGGTGACAGACGGACGGACGGACGGACGGACGGACAGCGAAGTCTCAGTAATAGGGTCCCTTTTTTACCCTTTGGGTACGGAACCCTAAAAAACTAAAGAAAACTGTAATAAACAATATGAAAAACTTTTTAAGAAATGTAATATATTACCAGTGCATGAAAAATTTAAGTATCAGTTAGCTGTCAATCAATATAATAGGTCAGAGTTCAAAATATGTAAAAAATATGCCCATACCCTACGGGAGTCGTCACGAAAAAAATTCGTTGAGCCGAGTGCTAGCAACTACTACGGTAAACGGACAAGGTCATACTTGATACCGAGGATCTTCAATAGTATTCCTCCGGAGGATGACTTTACTAGTCTACGATGTTTCCAAGCTAAAATAAAACATTTGTTCTTAGATAATTTTTGTAGTGAAATTTAATAGTATCGGTGTTGTCTATGCATTTGTAAACGAATGTAAACCTTATCACAACGTGTTAGAACTTCATGGTGTACAGTTAATTGTGCTGCTCAGCTGTTAGTAGTATATTTAAGTGTAGGTAGTTTAGGTAATTAGTGGTTAGTGAGTTACGCAGTGTAACAGGAAAACAAAGAAGAGTGTACATGTTCGCCAACAAACTGTTATGCAGTTTGGCGAAATTTAAATGTAATAAAACGCTGTGTATACATTTTATTAATAATAAATGAAAAAAAAAAAAAAAAAAAAGGCTAATTCCCCCTCTGTAGCCCCGTAATAGGCTCGCATGACGTTCTCATTAATGTCATCTCAAGCGACGCACTATGCCACCGGTAGCAGGAGCCGTAGGTGGGGCAGGTTGCCCCACAGGCCCCAAGCGTGCCGGCAGCGGTGGCCGCCCTGGACGAGCAGGTGGTCGTGTCGGCGGTGGCGGCGGCCCGCGCTTGTCCTCGCTCGACTCACTAGTGTCGGGCGCTGTAGCAAAGTCATCGCCCGATGACGACGGCGAGGAACTGGACGGTGGTGGATGTGCGTTTTCTGTTTCCGATCTTTGACATCGTGATCTCGTAATCATCTTTACAGTGTATACTTAATTTATTCGTCTGGTTGTTGAGCTGTCACTTTTGCTTGCACATTCGATTTTTCGAAAAATAAGATTTGAAAAGGCAAAAACAAGTAAGATATATCATTATTATGCAATTATTATTATTATTATTATGAGCCCATTGTGTCCCACTGCTGGGCAAAGGCCTCCCACCTTTTTTTCCACTGCTCTGATTCTGTGCTTTATCTGGCCAGTCCTTGAGGAAAAAGTCCAAGTCATCGCGCCATCGACGACGAGGTCTGCCGCGTCCCCGTCTTGAGTTGTGTGGCATCCACTCTGTGGTGTTTTTGGCCCACAAGTCATCCGGCATGCGGGAAACGTGGCCAGCCCAGTCCCATTTTAACTTAGCCGCCTTCCAAGCTACGTCGACTATTAGGGTTTGTGAGCGCAGTGTGGTGTTCCGGATACAGTCCATCTGTTACTCCTAATATGCTACGCTCCATAGCCCGCTGGCAAACCCCGAGTTTTGTACTTCTGTGCTTCTGTCAAAGACTAAGTCTGAGGACCGTAGGTGAGAACTGGAAGTATGCACATGTCCATGAGCCTACGTTTTAGCGACAATGGTAGGGTAGGTACCCTTCATTAAATGTTTTATAGACCAATAGCTCTTCCAGGCGTTATCGGTCCGTCTTTCGACCTCTTTTTCTTGGCGCGCCTGGAAAGAGACTAATTGGCCCAAATACAGGTATTCAGGGACACATTATGCAATTACATTCAAATATTATATTGTAACCTATTTTTGTTGTTAATATCCCAAAATATTTATTAAAATGATCATGAAATTTGCATAGGCAGCATAATATGAGCGAATGATTGCACTTTCCTGCCTGTTGCCTCATCGATGCATGTAGCATCACGCTGGTGTGTAGTCTAGGGGAGCGGGGAGAGCCCGAGACTTACTTAATTTTGCGTAAATATTATATTTGGTAGTATCTCTACATTTTAAATCAGTGGAGTGTGGTGTGTCAAGGAGTGTACAGATGTTTAAAGGATCGGTAACACGCATGCGAATCCCCTGAAGTTGCAAGCGCCTAGATGCGGTAAGCGCTTACCATCAGGGGGGCCGTACGCTTGTATGCCACCATGGTATAAAAAAGATAGTATAGGTAATTATAGAATCTTCACCGTTTGTGACACGCTTTCATCCCTTGGCCATTTGCAAAAGTTCTGAAAGCATAGCGATTTGACGTAAGAGAGAGAGAGAGAGAGAGACAAACACGCTCTCTCTCTCTCTCTCTCTCTCTCTCTATCTCTCTCTCTCTCACGCACGCACGCACGCACACACACGCGACAATATGCGATTACGTCGTTATGCGTTTAGGTCACTATGCGAGTGGGACATTTTGAGACTTTACGACATATTTACTGCAGAAATGTCTGGGTAATGCTGTAGACTATACAAACAACCTCCTTGTATAGTAATTAAATTTAATTTTGTTATGCGCACAGAATTCTAAAATAACTTGTAATTAGTTTGTCTTAGTTTTTTATTTTTTTTATTGTATATGATAAATCAGATTTATTTTTAAAGTAATCTACAATTATAGTTTGTCTTCTAGCTACATATGGGTAAAAAACTCATTCCATTATTTAGCTTGTTCCGGTGATCCAATTTACCTAATTTTATAGGTTATTGCATTCGAATGAAATCATCGACGGAACATAAGTACACATGATAATGTTGAGAACGTAGAAATATTTGTTTTTTTTAATCCGGAATTAACTAACTGTCTGTAAACTATGTACAAGGTTGTTTGTAGGAAGCTATATCATAATGTTGAGTGTGAGTGATATTGGCATGTAGACAAGCAGACAAAAAGGTATAACAAAACTGAAAGTGTGTCTACGTATAATCATAAAAAGATCACGGAAAACCTCGTTTCTGTACGTAAACAATGTTATTATGTTTACGTACAGAAACGAGGTTTTCCCTGATCTGCAATTAAATACTTACAGTCAGAACCAGACTTTTCGTAACATAAAAGAATTTAAGACCGCTTAGGGCGACAGTGTCGTGATGAATTTGATCCAAAAATCTTTGAACCTGCAAAAAAATGATTGATATAGTATACCTGGTAGGTACATACATATGAGGGGTGTCTTTTCACAAGGATTAAAGAAGACGTAGCACTACAGGCTACATTATTTTTTTGGATGGAGGACTAGCACCTCTAGCAAAACTGTGATACGCGTCTATTATCTGTGTCTTTCTGTGCAGTACTGCGAGTGTGACGTGATGTTTATTGTTTACGTAGACAACAAAACGTCGCGGTATCATCGACAGGAATTGAATTGAATGCAGCATCAGAATGTTGTAAGGAGACAATGATCCTAAAATCCTTGCTGGTTGAACTCAACATTTAAGATCCTGTCACATTCCATATTACTAGTCAGATCGCGATTCAGTTTATTAAAACTGGGGTATTTAATAAACGGTTATCCATGAGTTGTATGCTAATAATGGATTAAAATTAAATTAATGTTCACCCCACAATCAAACAGCACAATATCTTGACCAAGGGCACTTGACAAAATAGAGTTCTTAAAGCATAAAAATAGTGAAGTGATAACCGGTAACTCTTTAGGAACATTTAAAAATATTGTATACCCCAGTTTAAAAAAAACTTTACTGTGTTACCTACTCTCTTGTAAATTAGAGATAATCTGTTATGTTATTATTAAATCTTTTGGTGTTATTTTTACGTTTTTGTTTAATAACATGTCACTCATAAAAATAAAATTAGGAGAGTGTTAGAATAATACCTCATTTGAGATTGATGTCACTCGGCGAAATGTCGTTTCAGTAACGACCTAGCCTTGTACAGTAGCATAAAAAACTGGCATAATTAGGATCTACGAAGGTGATCCGAATTTCAATATCCAGATGTAGGTAGTAGTGTAGTAAGTGTTTGTGTAACGTATAAAATTATTTATTTCATTAGTGTAGCTGTAGTTCCAAATATATTTAACTTAAAGTAAAATTATAAAAAGCGAGTATTTTGAATAAGTCGTAGATTGTCACAACATTTCTTTTAAATAATAATTTATATAGCATATATTTACATACATGTTTATAATTATAAGCAAAAATTAAATCGCAGGTCAGTTTTTTGTTATGAAACCTTTTCACAGCTGTAAAATTGTGGGCAGCTTTCGTGCAAAATACGATCGATTTTGTCTAAGTTTGTGAAGTTTTTTATAGCCCACTATCTATCTTTGCCTTTTTTATTTGTTGGTTTACTGTTTATAATAAATGATAGAAGAAGTCTCACACAAACTTCCATCCCCTTGTTTAAGGGATTGGGGGATAAAAGTATCAAGTATTTGCATTTTTAGTTGTTTGTGTACTAATACTAGGTTACATACCAAATGTCATAAGTTTCATTTAAATTTAACCCTTAACCACCTACCTCCCGTCTCACAGACTCTTTCAAACCTAAAATTGTTTACATACCTATGTGCGAGCATCCTACAAACGTTTGTGTCCTTGTACCTTCTCCCCTCCTGCCTCAGTGCCGCGTCGTCGATCGAGAAGGTCGGTCGTGTACGCATTTAATTTTGGTGAGGATATTACTGTCTCCGACCGTCTCTTAGACGGGTGGTAGGTGGATACGTATTTTTTCTTAAGGGTCTCGGAGACGGGTGGTAGGTGGTTACGTGACTAATGCATACTTTTTTTCTTTACTTAGCCGACCGCTTAGTCAGTTTAGTATTGATTGGAAGTACGGAAAACCTGTTCTACTTGTGACCCGAAGAAAAAACGGGAACCAGTACGTATGTTTCTAATGCAAAAGAACGATTTGCCTAGAATGTGCGAACAAACTTATATTCACTGCCGCAAAAAAATCGAATAAATTAGTGGTCTGCAATTTTATAAAAATATTACCTTTATTTTAACGAAATTTATTGATTTAGCATTGTTAATTATTGAATAATTAGAAATAATTACTTAGATCTGTATATAAAGTCAAATTTTTTTATGATCTCACCTTCCAAAGGATATATAGTTCCTTTAGTAGAAATAAGGACTGTTGCCATATGTTTACAGCAAAAAAAATGTTTTTTTAATGTTTCCAGAATGATTAATAGCTTAATAAATATTTTAATATGTCTATATTGCCATTATTATTTTAAATTTCCCATCTGATCTATAAAATTTAACATATAAGGCCGACATTATGTATCCGTCCTGAGGACGGGAGGTAGGTGTTTGTGTGACTAAAGAAGCAGGTAGGTAGTTAAGGGTTAATGATCAATCTATTCACCAGTGAGTCAGTGACACAAATCAGGGTTTTTTAGTTACCAATAAAATCTAAATTATAAATTCCATGCAATTTAAACTAAAATGTTTAATAAGGCTGCTATTAACTGTTATTTATGGTAACTAAATACTTATGTATTGTCTTGTATCTATGGCTGTATGATTAAAAAAGATATTAAATAAATGTCACTTTGGTAACGGAAAGCCTGTGTTTCGAGTGGTTATGGGCTACTTCCATTGAATTTTTTCAGTAATTATTTAGTTTCAACGTATAATTACAGATGAAAAAAGTTGACTTTCCGTGGAATCATGTCTTCGAACTATATTCAAAGTGTGCCTAAATTAAAAGGTCGAGAAAATTACGATGAGTGGAGTTTCGCTGTCGAAAATTTGTTAGTCTTAGAAAACATGGCGGACTATATACAATTAGAGCCGGCAGAAGGTTTTGAGAGAAAACCTGCAGACGATGCGAAAACCAAGGCAAAGATAATTTTGACGATCGATCCTGGATTATATGTGCATATTAAAGAAACAACTACATCTGCGGATTTGTGGAAAAAGCTAAAATTAATGTTTGACGATTCGGGTTTTTCCAGAAAAATAACATTATTAAGGCATTTAATCTCGCTGCGACAAGAGAATTGTGATACCATGACCTCATATGTGACTCAGGTTGTCGAGACAGCGCAGAGATTAAAGGGCACGGGCTTTGCAATCACAGATGAATGGATTGGATCTTTGCTGCTAGCCGGTCTACCAGAGCGTTTTTCGCCAATGATTATGGCGATAGAACATTCCGGCATAACGATTACAACAGATGCAATAAAGTCCAAATTGTTTGACATGGAGGTTTCAAATCTTGACACCGACACCAGTGGCGCTGCTGTTGCATTCGCTGCAAACAGATCTCAATCTTATTCGCAACGAAAACCAAAGACTAAATATGGCGGGATTGGCGGCACGTCAACGTCAAGTATGACAGCATCGAAAGTGACGGGTGAAAAAACAGTGTCTTGTTATAAATGCAAACAAGTTGGTCACTACAGAAACCAATGTCCATTATTGCAGAAAAATAAGCAATCGAATGCTTTTAGCGTTGTGTTTCTCAACGGAGAATATAGTAAAAGTGAGTGGTATGTTGATAGCGGCGCGAGCACCCATATGACAGCAAATGAAGCGTGGATAAACAACGTGAATAGTTCACCGAAGTTATCAGAAATCACCGTTGCTAATAATACGAAAGTACCTGTGTTGTGCTCAGGAGACGTCCAGATATCGACAGATTGTAATTATGATATTACAGTTAGTAATGTGTTGTGCGTGCCAAGCTTAACAACTAACCTATTGTCAGTAAGTGAGCTAATAAAAAATGGAAACAAAGTATTTTTTGAAGCTGAACACTGTTACATTCGCAACAAGAAGAATCACTTGGTAGCCACAGCGGACGCAATCAATGGAGTATACAAGCTAAACATTAAAGTAGCGGATTGTATGTTGGCTGCACCAGCTGTAGCAAGTGCAGAACTTTGGCACAGAAGGTTAGCACACGTAAACACGAATGATTTACATAAAATGAAGAATGGCATTGTGGATGGATTGTCTTATCCTGACTCCAGTGACATGACGAAAAATAACTGTGTGACCTGTTGTGAAGGTAAACAAATGAGGCTACCATTTTCACATGTGGGACAGAAGAGCACAGAAACACTACAGATAATACATGCTGATGTATGTGGTGCAATGGAAATAAAGTCTATTGGTGGTGCACAGTATTTTCTGCTATTCATTGATGACTGTAGTCGTATGACATTCATATACTTTCTCAAGCATAATAATGAAGTGTTCAAAAAATTTCAAGATTTCAAAGCGATGGTCGAAAATCAGCAGAATAAAAAAATAAAGATCCTGCGGACGGACAATGGAGGTGAATTTTGCAGTGGAGAAATGGAGAGATACCTGCTTAAAGAAGGAATAATCCACCAGCGAACAAATGCATACACTCCAGAACAAAACGGTGTTTGTGAGCGAGCAAATAGAACTGTTGTCGAGAAGGCAAGATGCTTACTTTTCGATGCAAAGCTTGAAAAGAAATTTTGGGCTGAGGCAGCAAATACAGCAGTGTATTTAAAGAATAGGTCTGTAACTTCAAGCTTGGGAAATAAAACTCCTTATGAAGTATGGTATGGACAGAAACCAAACTTAGATCATATTCGTTTATTTGGAAGCCCGGTGATGGTTCACATACCCAAACAGAAAAGGTTGAAATGGGATAAAAAGGCTGAACAGTACATCCTTGTAGGTTTTTCTGAAACTACAAAAGGCTATCGTGTATATGACCCCAGACAGAATGATATTGCTGTGAAGAGAGATGTCATAGTGATGGAGGGTGAGCTCATGACACAAATAAACAATAAAGAAGATGATAATGTAATCTGGATACAGAATGAAAAGGAAATTACAACAGACCGTGAAGAGTCGGCAGAGGAGTTGGCTGAAGGTAGTCGAGATTCAGTGGGGGAGTCTTCAGGTAATGAATCTCTAAACAATTCTAGTACATCCTTATACACAGATCCTCATAGTGAATCCGAAGATACCACAGATGACACCCTGACTTCTTCAAATATGGAGACAGACATCTCAAGAGGTGAGTTGCAACCTGCACCAATAGCTGAACCGAGCAAGAGAGTACGAAGACCTCCAGAACGCTATGGTTTTAGCAACTTGGTTGTTCCCAATACTAGTCCTGATAAGTCGGTTGAACACATAGACTTTACAGAAGCTCTCAAAGGACCAGAAGCCCAGCTGTGGAGGGCGGCCATGCAGGAGGAGCTGCAGGCTTTCGAGGACAACAGTGCGTGGGAGCTTGTTGATGCTCCTAGTGATGGTTCAATTGTGAAGTGCAGGTGGGTATAAAATAAAAAGCTAGATGTGAATGATAAAGTGAGATATTGTGCTAGGCTTGTGGCGAAAGGTTTCACACAGCAACGCGGCATTGATTACCTAGACACTTATAGTCCTGTAGTAAAACATTCTACGCTCAGAATGTTATTTGCACTCAGTGTACAGTGGGACATGGACATTACACACCTAGATGTAACTACTGCTTTTTTAAATGGTTACTTAAAAGAAAATATTTATATGTCAATTCCAGAAGGTTTTGTAAATGCTAGCCAAGGAAAAGTTTTAAAACTAAAACGAGCAATTTATGGATTGAAACAATCTTCTCTGGCTTGGTATGATAGAGTGAAAAACTGTTTGTGTAAAATGGGTTTAAAAATGAGCAAATATGAACCTTGCTTATTCACAAAAAATTCTGGAAATACAAAAATAATTGTAACGGTTTATGTAGATGATTTCTTGATATTCTCAAACTGTACCAAAGAGACCGAAGAACTGATAAATGTACTAAGTTCTGAGTTTAAAATTAAAAACTTAGGTTCTGTCAGACGCTACTTAGGTATGCGAGTTAATGTAGACAAGAAATGTAACACTATAACTATAGACCAGCAAGAATACATAGAACAATTACTGTCTCGATTTGATATGTCAGATTGTAGGACTATTGATACTCCTATTGAAAACAAATTAAATATTGAAAAGTCTGAAAACTGCATAAAAGATATTCCATATCAAAAACTAATAGGAAGTCTTATGTATCTAGCTATCCTGACTAGACCTGACATAGCATATTCTTTAAGCTATCTTAGCCAGTTTAATAACTGCTATAATGAAATTCATTTCAATTATGCCAAGAGAGTATTAAAGTATTTACAGAAAACCAAGCATTATTGTCTAAAATATAGCAAGGAGAATACAGAGCTAGTTGGTTTTGCTGATGCGGACTGGGCTAGTGATAGTCTTGACCGTAAGTCCTATTCTGGATTCTGTTTTGTTATGAATGGTTCTGTTATATCCTAGCAAAGCAGAAAACAGAAAACAGTTTCCTTGTCAAGTAGTGAGGCAGAGTATGTTGCTCTATCAGAGGCGGCTAGGGAGGCTGTTTATTTGGGAAGTTTGTTGTCCGAGATTACTAGAAAAAAGTTTGTAATCAAATTAAAATGTGATAACCAAAGTGCATTAAAAATAGCAACAAGTCAACAGGCACATAATCGGTCAAAGCATATTGACGTCCGATATCATTATGTTAGAGATGCTGTTCAAAATAAATTGATTAAAATTGAATATATTTCAACTTTAGAAATGCCTGCTGACCTGTTAACGAAGGGTTTGTTATCCACTAAACATTACAAGTTTATGGATATGTTAGGAATAAAAATTAAATAAAAGCTCTGTTGTTTAGTTAATTACATTTATTTAGTTAAGTGGGGATGTTATTTATGGTAACTAAATACTTATGTATTGTCTTGTATCTATGGCTGTATGATTAAAAAATATATTAAATAAATGTCACTTTGGTAACGGAAAGCCTGTGTTTCAAGTTTAACAAGATATCCCGAGAATTTTGTTTATCTGGTATATCCAAACCCAAGTTATGAGGGTTCATAAAAACGACGAAGTGCTTCGAGAAAAGGTAGAGAGTGCTTGACTTGGGGCGTGATGCTGCCAACGCTTTTGTTTTGTATGGGAATTGATTACGACGCGAAGCTACCGCTTATCCTTCGCAATATCGCTTTTCTCTTATAATTCCAAATCGGAATCAATTTTGGAACAGGGATAGCGGAACAACTAAAGATATTTATAGAATACTTTTACTCGACTACAGTAAATATAGCGGCAACAGCAATATATCATATTCTATCACGGTTCATGAGATACAGCCTGGTGACATACGGACAGACAGACAGACAGACGGACAGTGGAGTCTTAGTAATAGGGTCCCGTTTTTACCCTTTGTTGGGTAACAAACCCTAAAAATAAGGGTAAATGCGGAAGGAGATTCGGGTATTTTCTAGTAGTATGTAAATACTTAGTACATCACGCTGAAAAGTACTGTCTTTGTTTTATCCATAGAATTCGAATAGTATAGGAACGAACTGTGTAAAACAACGGGATTTATATATGAACAACAATCACAATAAAATACAAATAAAATCATACTTCAACATTGTAGGCGGGTGATGTTACACCATAGAGAACAGGAGCCAGAGATTGCGAGGTTGTGTGCACTCGAGCAGTAATGAGAGATACACACAAATATCGGAGTAACACGAACGCCATTGAGTAGGACAAATATATGATTGTCTCATATCCTCCAAAAGGCCTGAAATAATTATTAAATATAAGTAATATACCTTCCTTCAATATTTTGACCGGCCAGATTCTTTTGAACTGACGATGCCACTTGGGAACAAAAGACAACATCATAACCGAAACGATGAAAATGTGCTGAAACGTCACATGAAGAGACTAAGAGAAAGACTAGTAGGAAGAAGTCATATATACCTACATATATGACCGAGAGATCACATAGCCACGAGTAATATGATTCGTATATCACAATAACTATTAATAGACCGTATAGGGAATGCTCGACTTGGCGGCTCGGGCGATTATTTTCTGCATCAAAATGTACGGCCTGGGGTCGTCTACAGTTGGATTACCCATCAAGGATATCTGCTCAAGAGTAGTTTCTTTTAATACTATGCAGTAGCGCGCTACGACTACACATAAATTCCGAGCATAACCCGTAGCTGTAATATAAATTATACGGAGTAGTCAAATATACCAACCCACTGCCGGTCCTTGGGCACTTCACCGCAGTAATTTTGTGTCGCATTCCATTTCTGAAACAGAAAATCGATATTTTTACACCTGTGTTTCGTAAACTAATGACTTGACCTAACTGATGATTAAAAAAATAATAGAATTTACTTTTTAGGAAGTGTTACTCTATCAACTATTCCTAAAGAAATCACAGTCAATAAAATATTGTTACTGCAATTAATAGGAATTCAAGACATCGCTCCATTAATTGTTTTCCGAATACTACTTACTTAACCGATTTTACTACCACATTAAAAATATAATTTATTTACAATTTCCTAATATAATCCATTGAGTTTTTAATGATTCCCAGCTATAAATAGTTAAATTATACTTACGTTTGAAATTAGTCAAACAGGTTATGTTCAGCGTGGCGTTATTTGAGTAAAAAAATAAATAGCAAGTGTTTTTTAACCTGGCGGGATAGTCTTATGATCGCTAAAACTTCGTAATAAGTGGGAACAATTTTATTTATTTAAGCACTTTGCTCCTCGGTGCCTATTCGAATTCGAACTGGTGAAATTAATGACATTTCGAAGCTATAGTGACCATTTCAATTAATATTAGTATTTTGTCAACTTGAGGTTGTCATAGGCAAACGCAAATTAATACGGGATTAATTTACTATATTTTGCTTGTTTAAGTGCAATACGAGTAGATAATTGTTGTATTATATATAGTACTCACGATAGAAGGTTATATAGTTGAAAGCAAATGAAGAACAAATTACTAGCGAACGATGTGAACAGGACACCACTAACGACATCGTCGAACGCTCGTACCAGCTGCGCGGCATG
The DNA here is from genome assembly GCA_947623375.1 of Apotomis capreana. NCBI lineage: Eukaryota > Metazoa > Arthropoda > Insecta > Lepidoptera > Tortricidae > Apotomis > Apotomis capreana. The sequence goes on along the minus strand of OX392498.1, from coordinate 25,645,469 downwards.
ACTAAAATCCTCGCGCACCGACACCCAAAAATTTGACGAAAAATACTGCAACTGAATATGTAGTACATAATTATAGAGGGTCGGAAAATAAGCAATAGATGGACGAGTAACTCATTACTTGCGGCTCGGCTCTCAGTAATAGGTACGAGTCCATCTACAGCACTTTCAGCTGAAACACAATGTTTTTTTTTATTATTTAACACGTTGCCTGCCAACTACGAGTATACTCGTAACAGGTAGGCCTGCCTCCACTGCCGAGTACGAGTATTTTCGTAGATGTTTGCTGTACGCTACATAGCTTATTTGAAACGCTGGCAAGGTACGGAGGGTCTTGTTTAATTCTCTGGCATTGGAAATAAAACTAAGTTTAGAAATTGGTACAAGCTTCAAATATATTTTTTAAACGGGGTTAAGTACAAAGTTTCTCTAGGTGGTACATTTTGAAACAGTTTTCGACGCATAAAGCTGGTTTCTCCGCGCAGGCAGGGCGGTAGTAGCTCGTTTCTTTGAGCTTCTTTTCTTTAGTGCAAACGCGACATGGTTTCGTCAGTGTCTGTTTTTCTTGCGTTGGAGATATGCGTTCCAAATAATGAAAAGTATTCGATCAGGAATCAACCGGAGGCGGGCAACTAGGATCCTGTCTGTACTTTTCACCAAGCAAATGTTTTACGATTTCATCTTTGAAAGCCATAGAATTAAGTTTTTTGTCTGGCGAAGTTTGACTATTGTAAATCATATTCGCCTAATGAACGTATATCTCAAAGATGTGTATTGCTAACTTCTTATACCAAAACAGTGTTTTTCTCTTAGTGATGGTGTGTAATAAGAGAGCATTTGATCGGATAGATCGATACCGGACATGCAATCATTATAGTCTTTTATTACATTCGGTTTCATGGAAATTCGCCCGTTTCTGTTAGGAACCGGAATCAATGTTGGTTTGTGCATATTAGATATGCATAAAACTTCACGTTTATCCTTCCGGTTGCATGCATACACTTTGTTCATTCTCATAGCAACCATTTCGCCTTTCTTCAATTTGCGTGTCAACAGCGGCTACGAATTTTCTTTTTTTCTTAAGGTTCCGCAGATGTATGTCGATCTATCAGTCAGTAATTTCGTCAGTAAAATTGAGTTATAGAAGTTATCTGTGTACAATTTATAACCTTTATCTAAGCAGTCTCGCATTAAGTCCATAACAACCTGAGTTGAGCGATCATACGTCGATGTTCTGGTAGCTTCCTGTTCTTTGCCAGTGTATACACGAATCCTCAGTACTAATGCCATTGGATTCACACAACTCGTACAACTTAATCCCGAATTTGTTTTTTATTTTTTATATAATATTGCCGTAAGACCAAGCGGCCTCTCCACAACATCATAGATTCATCAATACAAATATTAACAGATGGAGTGTAAATATCTGACATCAAATTGTTAAAGCGATTTAACACAGATTGCAATTTGTACAGAGGAGCCCCGTCGTCCATCTCATTATCCGTGGGTTAAAATTGGCACGTAAATATAATACGAGTATGTCCGTAGTTGGCAACAAATAATAAAAAGTATACTTATAAGCCATGCTACGGATATACTCGTAGGATCTGCTAGGGTCAGCTGCCAAGTACGAGTACACTCGTATTGCCTGTTTTGTATGGGTGGCATTGGGGAGGAAAAACTGAAGCTACGAGTATACTCGCTATGGCAGGCAACGTGTTAATTAAATAATTATTTCTTTTACTAAGTTTTAAATTATTTGTGCCACTTTTGAAAACCCGGAAGGTTTATATACATGACTACTACAGATCACCCTTCTCCAGACGACGACACCATCACTAAGTTAACTCAGGAGGCAGTACAACAGGCCATTTTCTCGTTCCCGAATGGGCCGGTGGTCTAGACGCCCTGGCGCCTCAGCACTTAAAGGACCTGACAGCTGTGTCTCTGGAGGATGCAGGAACGGCTCTTCTAAAGGAGATAACCGCCCTGGTCAACCTCATGCTGTCTAGCCGAGTCAACTCGGACATAGTCCCCGTCCTTTATGGCGCAGACCTAGTAGCCCTCGCCAAAAAGGACGGCAGTATCCGCCCTATTGCCGTCGGCAGTACCATCAAGTGCTTAACATAAACTGTGTTTCACGAGAGGGTGGTGACTTAAACATTTAAGCCGCGACGCCTAGGTGTCGGAGTAAAAGGGTTGCGAAGCAGCGGTACACTCTGCACGCTTTTTTTGAGTCTCCCGGACTAAGAGGTATTTTGAAAAAAAAAACATAAATGTACTAGTTGAAACCAGAAAAGAATTACCAGAGCTTTAATTAATTTATTTTTCGGTGACAAAACTATCCCCTCAAATGCGAACAGTTCGAACCGCTTGGACCGGCTTTATTAGTCAGGTTGGCTATTCATCCGGTGATCTCTAATCTTCCCAAGCAGCACATTAGTGAATTTTGCAGCTTATCTTATAGCTTTAAGTTCTAAATGAGTGGTTTAACAGTGTTTGATACAACTTATAGCTTTAAACACAACTCAAAACTGTATATGAGTTCATCCTATCACTTGTAGTTGCATAGGAACGTTTTTTGTTTCTACTTTATTACTTATGGTGGGATAAAGTCGATTTTGCTACTTAAAGTTGCATGCAGGTTCAAATTGTCACTCAATAAGAAGCAATAGTGCTATATAAGGCCTTAAAATCACTTATAAGCAACTTTTACATATAAGTGGGAACATACCCTTATTTGGAACTAAAAGTTCCAAATGACTAGTACAATAGCGAATTATATCACCAATAGTGGCTAAAGGGATAATTTTACGGCTCTTTTGGAACCAAAAAATATTGCAACTTTAAGGCCTAAGAAGTACCTTATTGCCACTCCAACGCATAAATAGGTCTCAGTAGGAGGTTCTTGGAACCAAAAGCAGTTATTTTCACTCATTTCAAACCACTAACGAACTAAAAGTTCTATTATTGTTCCTATTTGCACCTTGTCAAAATATATTTAATAGTCTTGCTTGTTTAATAGTCCACAAAAGAGCAAATAATTACTATTGGTAATATCATTCACTGCTTTGCCACTCGCAAGATACAAATAAGTGATTATTAGACTTGATAGTTCCAAATAAGGAACAAATAAGTGAAAATAAACACTGTAGGATCTTTTTTGTTTCGCCATGTTTATGGTATGGAAGCCTATGAAAATTGATTATTTTAACCAGGATTTTATCACACTCACGCATAATCACAGACTTTTGATAGTTGTGACGATGTTACTTTAACATTGTACGTAACCTACAATCATTAGGTCAGGTTTTTAACAGTTTTATTTCTTATCAGTATCTACTCCTTATTTAATTTAGCACTCTCTTTTTTAATATTCCTGATCACATGAAGGGCGCGTCGAAATTTACAAAGAAAACATACTATAGTTTCACAGTAAAAAAAAAATCGCAAGAATTTCGTGCTTATTTCAATGCTTGTATAACGTAAAGTTTTAATCACAATCAAACAGACATATAAATCCAAAATGAATATGGCAGATCACGTATTACTTTTAATAAAACACCATTTGACAGTTGCCTCGCCACTCAAAGATAATTTTGGCGACTCATTTATAACTCATTGACCGAACTGAAATGTTTTCATTCGTTCACTGCGCATAACTTTCACCCATAGTTCTAATTACCACTTAAGGTAATTGTGAGATCTCTTATGGATTCTATTTAGCACCAAAAATAGGCTGCAATTTTTCTCCTTTTGGTTCTATACTGGTGGCATAAGGGTTCTTGCCACCTATATAGCACTTAGTCATGGTGGTAAATTTCACATAAGCATCTAATTAGATATGATATACGAGCTATTTAGACCCAGTTGTGCTGCTTGGGTTAGTTCTGAATTTAATATGTCGTACTTGGACGACGGTTGCCTTTCCCTAGGCGGAGACGCCACCACCATTTAACAAGATTTAGAATGATAAGTGGCTAAATTTTCACACATTGGTCTGTGCTTGCACATATTCTGCAAAATGTGAAGTTTACCTACCTGATCATCTCCACTTGGAAAAAAAATTAAATTATTACAAATTTTAACACAGTCCTACCATATATATCGAACCTATCAAAGTCATCCTTTACACTTTTAGGCTCTCTATTTTTTTATAAAGCGGTAAAACCCATCATAAATCGCAAACTTAACCTTTTTAACAGCACATCAAACTTTTTATTTGAAATCAATCCCCATAGGGCAGTTATTATCATCCGATTCTGCTTATTTACTCCAGAATTCATGTATTTAATCCGCAGTTACCCGGTATGGAAATTTCTTTCTATTGCATCAAGATTGTACGAGTATATAATAACATTTAGATAAAAATAAGGGACCTGGGCATTCGCTCGGCGACTGGTGTGGCACCTCCGACGTTCTTGTCCTCCGGTTACAGCTTGTTGTCAATTGTACATAAATTAATCATTATCCTTTCTTTTACATTTATTTATATATAGTGTTTAGTATTGTAAATATGTTTCTTTGTCTGTAATTTTGTTTTTCATAATGTCTACAGTTTCACTATCGCTAGCGAACACTTTATTTTTGACAGCACACTACACAAAAATCTAATCGGCTAGATCAGGGCTCCTGGGCGGCCAGTGCTTGTACCCAAAGCGTCCGATCCAACGTTGGCCAAAAATCTCAACCTTTCCCGCACAATTATGGTTGAATGTGCAGGAGCCCCGTTCAGCTGATACCACGTTTCGCGACGGTCCTCTTCAGGAAGAGTAATTAAGTATTTACGAGTGGACCATTTATCAAATCTAAGAACCTACGCTCTTTCAAAGTCCCATCAATGAAAGTAGGCCCGATGATCCTATTATTGTGAATGCCCACACGTTCACTGTCCACCGGTACTGATGAGCAGTCTCTCGGAACACATGGGGATCTTTATCGTCCCAATAATGTGTGTTTCTGCAATTCCACATTACGTTTCGAGTACTTTCGTCGGTCGTTAATTTTTTGTTGAAAGTATTTTTTTTATGAAAATGTTCAATTATTATTATTGTTATTTTATAACGGCACAACATAGTGGCTCTACTGCGCCTGATGGTAGCAAAAACGGGAGTCGCAATGGCAACTATCAATAAACCAACGGTGCCATTAAACTATCCTTTGTATATTTTTAAATTATTTTTAACTTACGTTATTTTCCCCAAACAGTCAAATGGTGGAATCATACCCTCCTCTAAAGTGACTGCTTACGAGTCGTATTGTATTCAGTGTTGAATTTTATATCAACCTTTTTTCTGTTATTGACATTAAAAATGTTTTTAATTAATTTAATGTCCTGTATTTCGACTCTTGCAGTATTTTTTGCAAAAAATTAACGAATGTGGGCTTTGGGGGCACTCGGCTATTTAACCTCCCATGCTTCGACACTATTTGTCGTGCGATGTTGTTCCATGGCATAGCTAATCAAGTAATCAATGGGCAATGAAAACCACTGTTTATACGTATGGAATTTCTGCATTTCTTCCGTATCAGGTGTGATTTGTAAAATATTAATCGAAGCATCAGCTATGTAAGTGGTGGGCAGTAATGGTAAATTTGCGGTTCATCTGACAGCGTGGCGTCCTTCTCTAGTTGATGTGAGATTTAAATTGTTACTCTTCTTCCATACTGATTTATGAAAATTGAAGTAGCATCCAGTCAACTGAGCTTGAGGGAATACCGTTTTAGTCGCATTTTTAAAAGTCTATTTCGAGCAATAGCTTTGTTTTAAGAGCCTCAAACAATCTGATGTATGTGCTTTTGTTTTTGTTAGGAAGGAGGGCATAGACCATTGGGACAATATTCGTATGGTTTTCAGTACTTCCGACATCCAACTGTAAAGTAAAAAATTGCATGAAGGGCTTGGGTACCTTTTTAAATGTAGTCTCCGAAAAACAGTTGCCCCTCGCTTCATTGAATGTTTCCTGACTTTGTTTGGTACAGAAAACCAATTTCCTATCATTATTCTCCCCATCACTCCATACAAAAAATCTCTGGCTAAAATCTCGGGTACTTCGACGGCGTTTAAATTTTGGGGGTCGATTTTTTAACATTTAGAAATTTCCTTCTTTTTCGATTGAGTGTATCCTTTTTTGATACATATGTACTCGTACATATCCATTTCGATTATTTTACGTTTTGAACTTTTATGTAATTTGGATATAGATAGAAGATATCTGTTCTTCAAAAATCTGTTTTACAGGGGCGTAATTCTTACAGACTTCTTTTTTACATAAATCAATTAACAAGTCTATTTCATTTCTAGTTTTATTTTTCCGGCAGGAATGTGGGGTTGCGGGTTTCTCAACATTGTTTCGCCGTGGGCCCAACTTAATAGAAGCACTACATTCGGAACGCTTTGCACAACGCCAAAGAGTAGTGGTGTCTTTATTTGTTGTATTTAAATTATACTCGTATCTATAGCCCTCATGCAATAGAGATGAACCTCCTCTCTGGCTCTCTATAAACACCAGTTTATGTTGTCGACGTTGTTCCGCACTACTTGGCCCAGGATCCATATTTAAATTATATTTAATATAGTAACCATTTCACATAACAATTTAAATTATTCAGCGAAGGCAGGAAAACATCACATAATAGAATGAAGTTGTCATTAATCAAACACGGTATCTATTATCTAAAGTAGCCAGTATGTTTCCGATGTAAAGAAGTTTGAATACTCATTGTCTCCACTTGCAGGCCAATCGGCAATCGGTCCGTAATAAAAATTGCGTCCAAAATTAAATATTTCATAGAAACTTATGATCTTTCCGCATGTTATATAGCTACTAGACGTGCCCGCGGCTTCGCTCGCGTAAATCAAATTTACTTCCTATTTGAAACACTTGAATATGTAATTTTGGGGTAGGGGTCGGGTTGCATAATATTGAAAGGCGTACTTTTGATACGCATACATAACTGTAAAAAGTCATATATTTATGCGCATAACGTTTTTAATCATAATGTTTAAGAACATACTGTGTAATGGGCATACAGTTGATGCGCATAAAATGATTTAAGCATACTTTGTCATGGTCATACATTGATTACTCATAAAACAATGTAACCATACTTTATAAACGCATACATTGCAAAACGCATAGTCAAGTCGGTTCATCATTGCAAGTCGGTTCTGGCCAAGTCGGGTTTCAGGTCATAAAAAAAATAACCTAAACCTAACCCAACCAAGTCAAATCTAGCCAAGTCGGGTTTCAGGTCATAAAAAAAAACCTAACCCAACGAAGTCGGATCTAGCCAAGTCGGGATTCAGGTCATAAAAAAAATAACCTTAACCTAACCCAACCAAGTCGGATCTAGCCAAGTCAAGTTTCAGGTTATAAAAAAAAATAACCTAAACTTAACCCAACCAAGTCGGGTTTCGGGTCTTAAAAAATTGTAATTATCAATATTATGTCTCTATTATGTCTTTAGGCTCAGTAATTTTCTGCCTATTGCCACCAAAATTGCACTCTCTCAAACTCTACTTCTTCTTATATTGGACTATGCTGACATAGCTTACCTTGACCTCACGGAGGAGCAGCTTAATAAGCTTGAGCGTATCCAAAACATCTACATTCGGTTCATATTTGGGTTACGCAAGTATGACCATGTATCCGACTTCCGGTCTCAGCTCAAGTAGCTCTCAATCCGTTCTCGTCGTCACTCCCATATTCTGTGTCTTCTTTATAATGTACTATTTAACCCCACAACTCCCCACTACCTCAAGGAGCGCTTCAGTTATTTGCGTTCTGTTCGCTCTGCACAAAACTTGGTTCTTACTGTTCCCCCTTCATCTTCTAAATTTTATAATGGTTCTTTCACATTCCGGGCTACTTTACTGTGGAATTCGCTTCCTCTGGATATAAGGCGTGCCCAATCTCTTGCAACATTTAAAACCCTCGTCAAAAACACTATTTGTCTCTCCCTTAGTACACTGCAATAATAAGCGCTCCTTTAACTTTGTGGCTCATACTGTTCTTGTTTTATTTATTACTTTACCATATATTTATTTATTATGTCTAAGTATTTATGTAAGTATATCTGTATATTTTTATTTATGTATGTTTATTACTTTTGTCTTTTATGGTAGTCGTTCATTTAGTCCTATTATATATATTTAGTCCTACGTTGTGTCTGTCTAGGAAAATAGTGGTGGACGTTAGCCTTTATCGGTAAAAGGGCCTCTTAATCTTTCAATAGAAAGTAATATGTTAAAAGACATACCCATTTATCTAACATAGTTTCTGTGTTTATTTTACGCTTGTTTTCTCTCACAAACTCGTTCCTACCCGTTATAGGTAAATACAATATATGCTAGGCTAGGCGTTTACGGAGTATAACGTTTTGGCAACAATATAGTTGATCTTTTTTCACTAATTCCATTCAAAAACATTAATAAAAATCACAGAGTTGAGGTTATGTCAACTGCGTTTGACATTTCAATTGAACTCGACGTACATGTCGTCTCACTCTATCGTATAAGCAAAGTGCGTAGTCATTACATTTCGAGTAAAAAACTTGGACATAACGGCGTACCAACATGACGCCAAAAATTTTTGGCTACTCAAACTTAAGTCATAGCGAAAAGAAACCGAGTATTGCCGGAAATGGCCGACGGTCGCGAAATGAAGAATTTTATGGACATTTCTTTAGCCGATTGTGAAGGAAATACGTAGCGAAAACGGTAATTTTTACGCTCTTATTCTATTCTCATATTTAGACAATAGATTTGAATCGTTGTTTCTGCGGTAACATGCGTCATATTGGAGAAACGTGATTTAAAAGGACGTCGAGTTTTGTAAGGCGCCATCTCGCTTCCTCCCTAGTGCGTTATCCCGTTCTGGCATTTTCGATTTTATTATATAGATTATATAGCTGTACATAGATATAACCTAGTGGCTCTGTGGGCTATAGACCTTTGTTTTGTTTCGAAATAGCAGAATTTGACTTTACAAGAGTTCAAGATACAGTGGATTAGACGGCTTGCTAATTAAACCATCTGATTTTTAGACTACTTGCTAATTAGACCATCTGATTTTTAGACTTCTTGCTAATTAGACCAGCTGCTTTTTAGACCAGTTGCTACTAAGATCAGCTGCTATTTCAGACGAGATGATACTAACCCCTCTCTTATTGTAGGAACTTGTTTATAAATCAGATGAAAGTCATATTATAAACCATTCGACGTATCATTGCGTAATCAAAATCATCAAGATCTAGATAGAATTCCTTGCGTGGTCTACCAGCTTAATATTGTTTGTGTTGGTATTTTTATTTTTTCTATATTCTTCTCCCTGGTTCAAACATTTTCTAATTGTAGGTTTAGATATGCCCGTTGCTTCCGAAATTCGCTGTTGAACTTTGCCAATTTGCTATTTTTTGATATGAAGTGCAGGTATATATTAAATATAATTCCTTGGACTTGACCGTTTTCGAGGTTTCGGCATGGTAATACAACCTTTTTATAAGTAAACTGTAAATATAATCAAAACTATAGCGAATATTTGAATTGCGTAGTAGCCACTCTATATATATTCGATAAGACTTACTCCTACGGCTCGGCTGTAAGATGTTTACTAAAGCTAATTGAGAGCGCACAATAAATACGAACTTTTCCGATAATATACGAAGGAAAATCATTTTGCACTACATCTGTAACGCTTTATATATTATAGGCTGATTCAATTTACTTTTTTCGTAATCATATTACTTAGGTACATATCAACCTCTTTAGTTAACCGTTACCGAATTTAAAATAAGCATAGATGAGATAAACGTATGTCATTGACATTGACTGATTGTCATTCACCTACATAGCATACTAATTATAAAGTAGACTTTAGGTCAGCGTTCCTGTCAAGAGCAAGGCCTGTTGAAATTTAAATTAATTTTAATTCATTTGTAGATATTTCAGTTTGCTGTTCTGTAATTTAGTTTGTCATTTGTATTTAAATCCATTTTTGTAAATAGATATCATTCGTTTGGGACTCGTTTGGGAGATTTTTCATGAACTGGGACGCGGAGCTGCCGGATCCCGGCGGCAGCGAGTATGAGGTCTGTGAGGAATCTCCCAGGCCAATTGAGCCTAAGGCCTCCGATCTCAATCCTCGGCCCATAAAGAGAAGCGCTGAGAAAGGTGGTGATGACCAAAATCCTAAGAAAGCTGCGGTAAATTCATCCATCCCATCCCAGGCTTCCATTCAGACTTCATTCACCCACCCGGACTTCGATGATGTACGCACTAAATATGCGGATGCTGATGTCGGTCCTTATGTCATCCACTTTCAAAAAAATTCGGTGGATCCGTCCTCAGGGGTAACTTTGAGGGCCACTAATTTTGGCCACTTCCTATTTAAAAATAATGTTCCTGGCGTGACAAAAGACGGAGTTAAACGTGTTGGTCGTAATCGTTTCGCGGTAGAATTCGAGTCTGCACACCATGCAAATAACTGCTTAGCGCACCCTGCACTGGTAACTGCAAATTTTTCAGCAACAGTTCCATCATTCTGTGTCACAAGGATGGGTATTGTGAGGAACATCCAGACGAACTGGTCTATGGAGGAGGTAGTTCTGAATGTGACTGTTCCTATCGGGTTTGGTAGGGTTATTAAGGCCCGCCGACTGAGTAGGAAAGTTTCAGGCGAGAACAATTCCAATCAGTGGGTTCCTACTCAGTCGGTTGTTCTTACCTTTGCCGGTAGGGCACTGCCACCGCACGTTTACTGCTTCTACAACAGTCTTCCTGTTGAGTGTTATCTATACCCGACAATACAGTGCAACAATTGCTGTCGTTTTGGGCATGTAAAGGCGCAGTGTAGGTCCAGGCCTCGCTGCTACAAGTGCGCTCAGGAACATGAGGGACTCTCATGTGGAGCGACGATTTTTTCTTGTCTGTTCTGTTCGGGCAATCACTGTGCAAATAATCAGGCTTGTCCAGAGCATCACAGGCAACGAAACATCAAACTTGCGATGTCCCAGGACAATCTGTCGTATATAGAGGCTGCTGCTCGATTTCCAGGTGTTAAAAAATCTTTTGCTGAGTCTGCAAATTCTTCTTCTCCCCCTCGTTCTCATCTCTCCACTTCTCCCAATTCACGTTCTCCATCTCAGCCCCTGTCTGGAATACCTTCTCTCTCGTATCGCAAAACTATTTCTTTACCTCGCAAATCTTATTCTTCTGTATCTTCTTCTGGCAACCTTGGTTACGACAGGTCGGCTCACAACAACATTACCCGGGATCCGCAATCAGTGATGCCCAATGGCTGTGGATTGCAAAATAAAAATGCCCGTAGTGAAGACAACCTTATTGAATTGCTCAAATCTTTTATTGACTTGCTAGTAAACTCTGACTTTGAACCGAACAACATGCGACAAAAATTGTTTAACGTTATTTCTTTATTCCTTTCTCAAAATGGCTCGATCGATTCTGCAATGGAATTGTCGCAGCATTCGCAATAAAAAATCGGACATTATCCAACTTATTAATAAATATAACCCGTTCCTTCTTGCCGTCCAGGAGACGTGGTTGAAGCCTGACTCTATTTTTAGAGTCCCCGGCTTTGCCTGTCTGCGGGACGACAGACGGGATGGACATGGTGGTGCAGCCATTTTGGTTGCCCGATCAGTTACTTATTCTCAAATTCCTATTCCTGCTCACAGCGACTTCATTAGTGCAGTTGCTGTGAGAGTGAATAATATTTCTTTTCTCTCTGTTTATATTTCTGATCCTCATGTGGCTGTAATGCCTGAACTGAGGTCAATTATTTCGGCTCTTCCTACCCCTCGACTGATTTTAGGAGATTTTAATATTCATCACACGTCGTGGGGCTCTTATTATTGTGATTACGTTTCTGGTGTATTCCTTGATATTGTTGATTATTTTGAGTTATGTATCCTTAATGATGGCTCCCCTACGAGGCGTGTCACTTCTTTTCAAGACCCTAGAAGTGCAGTAGATATTTCTTTATCATCAGCCTCAATGTCTTCTAGGCTGTTGTGGCGTATTCTCCTTGCTTCTTTTGGTAGTGATCACTTTCCGATTCATGTATCCTTCCCCGATCCTGTCCCTTCTTTTTCCCCTTCCCCTAGGCTTAAACATCAAGTATCCAAAGCGGACTGGCCTCTGTACAGTCTCAGTTTGGATAGTGAAATTATGCGTATATCTGTCCCTAATGTCAATAACGTAATGGCAGTATACAATGACTTTAAAAATGCTATTACTAGTTCAGCCAATAAAGCCATTCCCCTGAAGAAAAAACATTCTAGTAAAATTCCGCTTCCCCCTTGGTGGGAACCAGATTGTTTTGAATCTGTCAAAAAGCGTAAGGAGGCTGAAGTTTTACTTTCATCGAATTTTAATAGGATTAATTATGATAATTATTTAAAAGTTGCAGCTGATACTTCAAAATTCCTCATAAACAAAAAGAAAATGGGATGGCAAAAGTTTTGCGAGAGTCTTTCGCCGTCCACGCCGTCCTCTTTGGTCTGGAAGGGTATTAAACGATTTCGCGGTGTTTTCTCTCCTGATTCGGCTTTACAATCCAATGACCCTTCCGAATGGATTGAGGCGTTCGCCCTGAAACTTGCTCCTCCTTCTATCCCTTCTCTTGAGGAAGTTACTCCTGTTGTGTCACCCTTGAACCAAGGGCCGGCTAATTTCTTCGATAGTCCTTTTTCTTCTGAAGAATTTTTTACTGCTATTTCTCATCTTAAAGACTCTTCCCCTGGTGTAGATGGAATCCCTTATTCGTTTATTGTGCGCGCTAGTTATGATTCCAAACAGTTTTTTCTTAATATTCTTAATAACATTTTTTTATCAGGCATTCCCCCAGAAGACTGGAAGACCCAAATTATTATTCCCATTCTTAAACCTGGGAAGCCAGGTAATGACCCGTCTGGTTACCGCCCTATTGCCCTTTCTTCCACTTTAGCTAAAATTCTTGAGCATCTTATTAAAAATAGACTAGAGTGGTTAGCTGAAAGTAAAGGTTTATTAGCAAAAAGTCAATTTGGTTTCCGTAAGGGCCTCGGTACTATGGATAGTCTTGCTATATTTACGACTGATGTCCGGGTTGCTTTTTCGAATTGTTATTCTGTTGTTGGCGTTTTTCTGGATATCGCTTCCGCATACGATAACGTTCTTCTTCCTCGTCTGAGGCAAAAACTTCATGATCTGGAGTTCCCAGAGAGGCTGGTGAACTTTACTATAAATTTTCTTCTCTCTAGATCTATATTAATTAGCGTTAATAATACTACTCTGCCGGCTAGGTTAGTATGGAAAGGCCTCCCACAGGGGTCTGTTTTGAGTCCACTTTTGTACAGCCTCTATACTTGCGACTTGGAATTAACGGTAAATCCTTTTTGCAGTGTTCTTCAATATGCTGATGATATCTGTTTATATTCTTCTGTTTCTAATATTCCGGATGCTGTTCCTCGGCTTAACTCAGCACTCAATTATTTAAGCGTTTGGTTAGAGGAGCATGGTTTATCGTTGTCTATTCCCAAAAGTTCGGTCGTAGTTTTTAGTCGTAAAAGACGGGTTCCTGATGTTTCGGTAACATGTAATGGGGTCCAAATTCCGGTGTATGATAGAGTTAAATTTCTAGGGGTTATTTTTGATTCGAAACTATCTGGTATTCATCATTTTAACAACGCCGCCCAGAAATGTGAAAAAAATATTAATATTATTCGTTCTCTTTCTGGTGTGTGGTGGGGTTCCCATCCTTATTGCCAAAAATTAGTGTACAATGCTCTGATCCGTAGCCATCTTGATTACGGATCGTTCCTTCTCGAACCTTGCAATAAGGCTGCCCTAGGTGCCCTAGACAAAATACAGTCGAAAAGTCTTCGTATTGTTATTGGTGCAATGCGATCCTCCCCTGTGAATGCTCTCCAAATCGAATGTGTAGATCCACCTCTTAAATTGAGAAGGCAATATTTATCGGACCGGTTCGTTTTCAAAATTATGCAGTCTGCCACTCATCCTCTTATCCCGAAACTCCTCCTCCTTTCCAGGCTAGTAAATACCTCCAGTTACTGGTTCCACAAGAACAGCCCCTGTCTTGTTAAAAGTTTCCTAAAATATACTCGGCTTCCCTGCCCAGTATATAATTGCAGGCTTAATCCAATATTTGAGACTCCATATGAAGCAATTATGTTTCGCCCTAGTATTATAATTGACTTAGGGATAGATAAAGATTCTGTTTGTGCGAATTCTCTTTTAAATAAAGCTATTGATAAGCACTGGCCTAATTGGACCACTATTTATACGGACGCATCTCAGTTGTCTGATCAGGGCCCGGTGGGGTCAGCTGTGTGGATCCCTAGATTTAATGTTATTTTAAGTTTTAAATTACCTTCTTTCTCTTCTGTATTCACGGGCGAGGCGTTAGCGATTTTAGAATCTCTTAAGTATATAGAATCGCATAATCTAAATTATTGTGTTGTATTTACTGATTCTAAAAGTTCTCTGCAGGCTATCTTAGCTAATCAATTGCGCGCTAATGTTAAATTTCCAGTTATTCTAGAAATAAAACGTGTTCTTTATCGCCTATCTAGTCGTGGTGTTGGGGTCTCATTGGCCTGGATACCTAGTCACGTGGGTATTCGCGGTAATGAGACTGCAGATCAGTGTGCCAAGGATGCGGTAGTTAGTGGCTGCCTCTCAGCATACAGATGCTACTCTCACGATTTGGTATCTTTAGCAAAGGTTCATCTCGATGATGAGTGGTTCGTAGAATGGGCTCGATGCAGGCAAACTAAAGGTTTGCATTACTCTGACATTCAGGACAATATTCCGGTAAAGCCTTGGTTTTTTCGATATCGTGATGCAAATAAAAAAGTGACTTCCTCCATATGCCGGTTACGTTTGGGACACTCGTGTACCCCCGTCTTTCTTTTTAAAATTCACGTTAAAAATAACTCTTTGTGTGAATGTGGGTTGGATGAAGGTAATTTGGATCATCTATTTTTTGAATGCAATAGACTTTCTTCATCTCTCTATGATCTTCTTCCTCCATTCATCCCTCGCCCTGTAAATTTCAAGTCTCTTCTTCGTTTAGTTTTCTCTCCATTTATCTCTATTTTAAGTGACTTTATGAAAAAGAATAGTATTCATCTTTAGTTTTCCCTTTTGTCTCATTTATCTTTTATATCATTGACTCATTACGTTGTATATAACAGCATTCTGATTTGTTTACCTATTGGCCGTTTTGTTTTGTTTACATTCATAAATTAATAATATTCTTGCTTTTCTCAAAACTTGACCTGACATCAAGCAGAGTTAAAACGCGCCTCACAACTGACATTGGCAAAAGCCTCGAGCTGCCATTCTTGGCTTAATAATAAATTATAAAGTAAAATAAAATTAAAATAGAAATAATTATTTTAGAAATTGTGATTTACGATTAGTACTATTGAAATAGATAATCATTTTTATTACTACGTCATCCTTAGAGAAATTTTGTGCAATGTGCATGGATGGCTGTTTTTGAGCTGTGTATGGAACTATTGTCCGGGGCCAAATAAATACGACTTTGAGGATAAGCCGTGCGAACAGTTGGTAAAAAAACATCTCTTAGAATGTTTACATATTAAGCTCCAGTCATCCTGCCACTCACTTCAACGAGTTCTCCTGGGTCCATGGAACTCATCCAACCCCAAATGCCTAAGCAGATTCTTCCACTTGCCTTGTTCGGCAACGTGTTTACTTTAATATGTCGTTCATTTTGTCTTCGGTCAAGTATTTTCCGACCATGTTTATCTGATCTGAAAGATTTTTCGTCGACAAAAATTACTACATTATTTACCCAATCAAAATTGTAGTATTTTAGACAAAACGCAATTCGATCATTTTTATGTTGTTGAGTCAGCAATATTTTTCGCGCCTATATACGGTGGTAAAGCCCCCCTTCATTCAACCGACGACGCACTGGTTGCATAGAAATAGCGTATGGCAGTGTCACGACTGCGATGGTAGGGGTTCTGTGAGTGCGTGGCGATGATTTCTTCATGTTCAGCAACTGTTGTAACTCTTCCACGAGCCATTCGTGGACGATCACGCAGTGTTTCATCGCCACCATCTGCATATCTTTGCAGCCATAAGTAAACCTTCCGCCTGTGCAAGCCCACTTCCCGGGCTATCTCGGCAACACGCATACCATTTTCTCTGAGAGCTATTCGCATTCTTTCCACAAGAGTCACACGTGGAGGTGGAGGCATAATATTCAAATATGAATTATAATTATTACATATTATAACTGTCTACGAAATCAATATTAAGTATGTTATTTACAGTCAATTATGGCGTTGGGTTAATCATAAAATAAAAAATGAGCTTTCCAAACTCTTTTGAATGATAACTGACATGATAGACGCACACATACAACGCCTTCACGTCGCGGTGCGGTTCTCTTTCTTGCGATATTTCTAATTTATGAAGTGTATCGTTAACTCTGTTGCTGTTTTTACCAATAAAATGTTTTATTATTCCATTCACAAGTATTGTTGAAAATGACTATTACGAAGAAACGCCATGCTCGTCATATTGTAAGAAGATGATTACTTACCAGGGGATATTGTCTTTTCCAATATTGATATCAATTGTTCAATATGTACGGTATGCATGGTAAAGATAATGCAATAAAAAATTTATATAAAAACCGGCACTCGACAAAAATAACACGTACTTTCTGATGTTGCTGGCTTTTGTCTGTTTTTCAATGCTCAATAGTGCTCGCTTGCGTGTGTTCCTGTTACCACGTAACCAGGGGATATTGTCTTTTCCAATATTGATGTCAACTGTTCAATATGTACGGTATGCATGGTAAAGATAATGCAATAAAATTTTTATATAAAAACCGGCACTCGACAAAAATAACACGTACTTTCTGATGTTGCTGGCTTTTGTCTGTTTTTCAATGCTCAATAGTGCTCGCTTGCGTGTGTTCCTGTTAACACGTAACCAGGGGATATTGTCTTTTCCAATATTGATATCAACTGTTCAATATGTACGGTATGCATGGTAAAGATAATGCAAGAAAATTTTTATATAAAAACCGGCACTCGACAAAAATAACACGTACTTTCTGATGTTGCTGTCTTTTGTCTGTTTTTCAATGCTCAATAGTGCTCGCTTGCGTGTGTTCCTGTTAACACGTAACAAATTCTTGCTTTCTCCTTGCATGACCTCAAAGGTGTTGGTGATACGTGCTCGTAATTCTTAAGAGGTTCTGATCATATGACCATCCTCTTCGTATACCAAATCTTTGGCTCGACCCCATATGTGGAATCTAAAGGAGTCAAATCCAGCTACGTATATTAATGACTTTAAAAGATTGAAAGACTTTTTATTTAAGTGCTTAAAATTTGAATGCATAAATTAATTATTAACAAAGGAATAATACATATAATACTCGTATTTCGCATACATACGAAATACAATTCCGTAATAATGATAATTAACGATGCGTTATACTCACCTTATTTTTATTATCAATTAATTTTCTGTTGATCCCTTGTAAAATTGAAGTTAAATAATAACTAATACAAACTATGAAGATGTCCGAATAATTCCAGGGGGGGTATTCGACCAATTTTAGAGATATAATGGAGATCTCTCATTTTCATCGCCATCCGTCACTTTTGACGTGTGCCTACTTGACAAGTGGCGATATCGCAACTTCGTCAATTCGGACGCGCAAAATTTTCGTTTCCTTTGTATGTGACGGCATAAATAACAGGCGCATACTTTAAATTGACCGCATAGTACGTGAAATTGGTCCGTTACGTTTCGTTCAAAACAGAAACTTATATACATGAATAACATTTTTGACAATCATTATCGCCTTCGTATTTCCAAAATTGAGATGAGATATGTCACTTTTAAGCTCATCGCATTTAAATGACAGTTCAATGGCGATATAACTGTTATCTAATGGAGATTTGACGTTTGGAGATATCTCCAACGGCATTCTCGAATTGGGCCCCAGGCTAATGTTGCAGTTATATTTATAAACTAAAACAAAAAAATGGTCAATAGTTGTGGAGTAGTAGCCATAATATGCTAAGTATTTTTTAATTTTTTTAATTCAGATTATGGAGAAGTTGATTGCTTCAGTTATTAAAAATTAATGTCCACATCTAATAAAAATAGACTTTTACCACCAAATCTAATACTTAAAAAGTAATAGGTAAACATAGGTAATAATAAAATACTAAATACTTATAATAATAAATACTTAAGTATTAGACACGAAAGTTTCTAAATCAAATCAAAAACAAGCATTCGCCTTTTGCATACTAGAAGCACTTATGCCACATCACCGGCTTAATATTCCATTCGTTTACTACGAATTTAAAGTTTAAACAGTGTCGTTTAAACACGTTTAAACAGTTAGGTTTTTTTCTATTTGTAGGTAATTTGTATAGTTGTTTGAAAGAAAAATACAAATGGCGGTCTTAATGCCATAAGACAATATCTATTGTCTTGCAAACTATATTTTTTCTTAATTTCTTAAATAAAGTTTACAATGAATTATAACAGAACTCTGTATAGGAATCAGGCTTGGGCATTCAATAACAAATCATCTTTTAAATGACGCACCGCAAGAATGAATCAACTGACCGTCATTCAAGAATAGGTTATTTTGAATGGCGAGTTTTAGAATAAATCAAAGCAGAAGAAATTGAGTGAAACTAATTTAATCTTTATTCAATAAAATCGATCTGTGATTGATTATTTGACATAAAATTGTTTGATTATAATACATTTTTAAACATCGTAAAAAAGAGGAAGTTCTCAATTGGACTGTACGATTTTTACATCTTCGTCTTTTATAAACCGATATGGAAACTTATTTTTATGTTTGAAATTTTAACAGAGGGCTCTCCAGGATTGTTCCGTGACATTTTGGTGAAATATTGACTACGGGATACACGAGGAATCGAAGAAACTCTTCAAATATTATAGGCACAAATTTATAATGTCGATTTCTCTTTGACGATCGAGTTGTTCGTGCGAAAAGCGATCCATACTATCTTCGCAAGGCGTTTCTAGGACCACATTTCCATGGCGTCGTAGGTGGGTAAGGACCAAATTCTTTGCAAATACTGTCATACATTAATGTCCACCTCATCTCAAACTAAAAATAGAACATTTATCGTTAATTTGTAGAGTAGAAAAACACGCCAAATAACAGTTCCTATTAACCCAATCATCAATAAACGAATTGATTTTCAGAATAGTTAATAAAAAAATTATTCAGAAATATACTTTTTTATCTTTATTATATTTCCCATACAAAATGAATATGTCCGTACTCTGCTTTCTCGAGAATATATTGATTTTGTTTTAAAGTACGAACGCCTTAACTTAGACAGTTTATTTGTATGTATAGTCTTAGGTTTTGTTAAGAAGCAGGTATCGTTTAATATTCGATATCCTTCATCATTTTAAATTTTGCGGCTATTTTATGCATGTCCCAAATATTCTTCCATTGTGCAACCTCCAGTTGTGCGACGACATTACACGGAACTTACAACGCTATTCCAGTAGATTCTTCAATTATTTTAATGGAACACTGACTCCGAACTTGCAAGCTTGACTTCGATAGTGCTGCCATGTTGTTATTTCTGGTTAGGTCGTGAAGTATTTTGCCTCCATTGTGCGACGAGTGACACAACATTGTGCTACGTGTCACAACGGAAATTCGTCGAAGCGAAGACAATTGTGCTTACAAGCTTTTATTTAGTTTCACCTGTCCCGATGTTTATTTATTATTCATCTTCAAACCTTGTACACGTACATTTACAATTTTATTGTGCTACTTTTTTCCGGTGTGATACATTCCATTGTGATTTCCGTTGTCTAACGATGCAAAGAATTTGGTCCTTACCCAGGTACTTATCCATCTTTCTAAATCTTTCAAATCACTCCACTGCCGAACTTGTGATGGCACACCTTACGTTTATTTTCGACTTTTCAATAACTAAAGTAGAATGCGTAAAAAAAATACCTTTACTAAACAATCACTCTTAATCAAGATAATCGCCATTCAAATAAAACGTTATTTTTTAATACAGTTGCTCAAAAAGTTGTACTTTTCGTAGCTGCAAATCGTGCGAAAAGTTGGTAATTTCGAACTAGTGCTTTTTACTTTTCAAATTTTTTTAATTTTCTGTTGTACTAACACGTCATGTCTCATACATCCAAAAAAAGGTCAATCACTTTCCGACTTTATTTATTACGTCATACAGCATTGCAAGTGTATATCTTATAATTATGCTTAAAATATTTAAATTGCATATTGGATCAATCAAAGGGTTATCTATTAAAAATATTCAAAAGCGGTTTTAATAATTTGTCTGAGTGACTATTATTTAATGAGCAAATGAGTATTATGCGTGGCCTAAAAAAATTAAAAAGAAAGTATTGTCACAGATTAGAAAATATAGTATTAAGCGTGACCCACGCGCTGCTTTATAAATTCATAATAATTTTATTATGAATAATCGCTATTTTTGTGTATAAAATAATATATTTATTTACAATTATATGAAATGTAAAGAACTAAAAACAGATTCACGATTTTTATTGTTTCGAATCAATTAAATTACTGTGTAACATTATCATATCTCTTCTGAAATATTAAAACTACTTCTTTTGATTTGGCTGAATGATGACAGCCGACGCCATCTTGAAAAAAAATATTACAATTAAAAGTAAAACTTTCATTTTCATTCAGTATTGTTTTAATTATGTGTAAATGACACGTAAGATTTATAAAATAAGAGTTTTTGATAGAAAATGATGGATTCTGATGTTATCAGAATAGATTTAACACCGCCCTATATAGCGAGCCAAGGCAAAAATTGCAAGTAAGAGTATTTTACCCGCAAAATCGAAAGAGAAATTACATTGCCGTCTATGAACATTTTATTGGCTGGAAACGAGAAAAAGAGAATTATTAACAACTTGAATAAAACTTTAAACTTACCAGCAAAGGCCTTAAATGCGACCCTTCACAATTACTCTAAAAATTGTAGGTATTACTCTTAATTTTATCAGACAGAAATAAATATAATTGCCCCTTTCAATTACTGTTTTAAATTTGTATTATTGCAATTTTTCGCAAATGTATTAAAAAACGTTGTTTGGTACACGTGTGGAAGTGTCATTTTAACTCGTCCCGAGTCTTGACCCTCGCCTTGCGGCTCAGGCCAAGACTCCTCGGGACTCGTTCAAAATGACATACTTTCCACACTTGTATCAAAAACTACTATTAAATGGACCTCTAACAAACTAACTCAATCAGCGTTAGCGGTAATCAGAATGACGTATTCTTGATTTATTATATTTCACGCCATTCAGAATGACCGTACTGGTTGAATGTCTAATTCTTTCTCCTTCCAAGTGGCTCGCCTCTGGAACGGTCTTCCTCTGACAATTAAAAAGGCCCCGAGTAAGTTGGCATTTAAAAGGGCCGTGCAGTTTCTTTGCTGGTAGAACTGACGTCTCATAGTTTATCTGCTTGGTTAGTTTCATCGTCGTATATATGTATGTATGTATGTATGTATCTATTTATATGTGTATTTTACGGGTATGTATGTATGTACAAATAAAAATTAAAATAAAAATAAAAATTACCGTTTGGCTTTTAAAAACTTGCTCTATCTATCAGGTAGCTACCCTGAAAATTTCATTTTATTATTCATAAGGCTTCAATCAAAAAATTTAAATCTAAATGTGGCAAGTGCAAAATTTTAATTTACATGATGATTAATGCAAACAAAGTAAAACCAATTAAAAGGTGTTTAATTACAAGAAATTTTCAAAATGGCCCCCCTGTTGCTCAATGCAAGTGCGACATCGCCGAAAAAAGTTGTCTTTTAAACGTCTGAATGCACTTCTATTATTTTTAATGGTTTCTTCTGCTACTCTCAATTTCCGGGTTAACTCGTCCAAATTGCGGCATTCTCTCGAGTAGACGAGGTCTTTGTAGTATCCCCATACAAAAAAATCAATGGGGTTTAGGTCGGGGGACCGTGGAGGCCAGGCTATAAGGCAGGCGTCACCCCGGCCGCAACGACCAATCCATCTTTCAGGGTATCTTTGATTGAAATAGTTTCTTACGTCCAAGGCAAAATGGCATGGTGCACCATCACACTGCAGTACTATGCTTCTGCGTGTCTCCAAGTCCACATCTTCTAACAGCAGGGGCAGATCGACGCGTAGAAAATTTAAAAACTGATTGCCGCCCAAGCGGTCTGGCAGCTGAAAGGGCCCGATTAGCTGACCGTTAAGTATGCCAGACCAAAGGTTAACACTAAAGTGTTCTTGGAATGTCGATTCCCTTTTTAAATTCGGATTTTCAATCGCCCATGAGTGAGAATTGTGCATATTAAAAATCCCATTGCGTCTAAAGTGGGATTCATCCGTCCACAAGATTTGGTTAAAAAAGTTTTCGTTTTCAGCTTGTCTCCTCAGCATTTCCTGACAGAATTCAATTCGCCGATTGTAATCTTCCGGTTTCAACTGTTGCACTTTTCTAATGTGAAACGGATGATATCCTACGCTCTGTAGTGTACGGTGTACCTGAGATTTAGAAAGTCCGGTACGACGTTCCATAACTCTCACACTGGTCGACGGGTCTCTTTCTACTTCTTCAACCACTGCATCTACTACATCAGGATCCGGCATAGTGGCCATACGGCCTGATCTGGTACCCGGTATGTAACCTTCCAAATACGCATTATGTACTCTTAAGATCATGCGATAGTCAGGAAACGTTTCAGGTTGAGGCCCGCCTCTTCGTTCCACATGTTCCCGGTACAGCCTTGAAGCTTCCGCCGCATTCCCCCTAGCATAACCGTAATAGTAATGCATTTCTGCGTAGTCACGTGAAGTAAACATGATCACTTACACGCAAACTCAAGTCCAGTTAAATAATGCCAAGTCGTCGATTCCAGGTAATAACACTAATCCAAATCGTAATGCAAGTCAAAGTCCATATGAATAGCCAAAATGATTAGGGGTACGAACAATTAGCAGTATTAAAACACAATTTATAAATTATTGAAAAGTACCAACGATGACCAAACAACGTGAAAATTTTCTCATGCGTCAACCGTCGTTTGTTTTTTGTTTTTTCTTCTTTTTCTATTGATGGCCAGTGCGTGATTTAGAACGAAATTTATTTAGAAAGTTAATTAATTTTGCACTTGCCACATTTAGATTTAAATTTTTTGATTGAAGCCTTATGAATAATAAAATGAAATTTTCAGGGTAGCTACCTGATAGATAGAGCAAGTTTTTAAAAGCCAAACGGTAATTTTTTTTTATGTGATTTTATCTTTTTAAAGCCCCTTGAAGTTGTGAACATACTGGGTAATTTTATCTTTCTTGGCATTTAATTTTTTTTTTATTCCATTCAAAGATCTAACGATAGTAAATGTTACCATACTGAATTGGCCTATCTATCAGCTTAGCACACAAAAAAAATCAAGCATCTACCGCAATAATTCACGTCACCATAAATAAAAATCTCATCGTACTCGGCGATAGGTGAAAAATTTAAAAAAAAGTCATAACTCCGAAAATACGAAAAATCGCGGAACATACATGGGGGTGATTTAGATAGCCCTCTAGGTCCTCTACCTCCCAGCTTCAGTATATCACTACTTCTTGGGACACCCTGTATATTGTGAGTATTTTAATTGTATGTAATTAGGTATGAAATGTATGTTATTATGTTGCTTGGATGCACCGCCTACATTTTTTCAGCTTTACCCTAAGGTTGACTGGTAGAGAATGCCCCATGGCTTTAAGTCCGCCTTTTGTACGTTAAGTTTTTCTTTTGTGCAATAAAGTTTAAATAAATAAATAAATGACGCACTCTAGAATAAATCATATTGACATTTTTTGAATGTGAATGACGTCTGGCTGTTCATTCTTAATCTCATTCAAAATGAAATTTGCCTAACTCTGATAGGAATATACCTATTATCAAGACGGCGACATCACATTTCAACCTGTACGATTGCTTGTTTATATTGAGAAGGCCCATATGTCCTTATACAGTTATACATATAATATTCATAAACATAGCGGCATGCGTAAACTTCAATTAAAACACGACATCAGTGGAAAAATGTTGATGAAAATGTAGATTTTTTTTCAGAGAGACGCAAGCCGGGTAAAAATTGCGTGTTATCCGTTGCTATGGCAAGGTAAATAGATTAATATAAGATTACTGATGGCAGACACACAAAGCTACCAGTAGAATAGCATAAGTAGCGATACATTTAATTTGTTAAAGTTAGCCGAGTCTATTTCCACCATTGTAGTTCCACCATTGTAGAACCAAGAGTCTGCATGTTAAACACGGCATAAAGTTTAATTAAAGGGTTTTACCTGTATAGTAAAGCCTACTAGGAAATGTTCAGGCAGTCCCAATTCGGCCACCCACGGAAAACTCAATTCAATGTAGTCTCTGTACAACCGCGTATTGTTTTTAGCACAGTCTAATGCAATTGATATTCCAGAAAACTCTGCTAAAACATGTTCCGCTGAAATGAGTTTAAAAAACCGATTTAGTAAACAAAAAAAACGAACGACGAACGAGTGAATCATTTTTATTTATTAGCAATAATATTAAGCCAAGTTATAAAATTTCGCGGTGCGTCATTTCTTTTTAACCGACTTCAAAAAGATGAAGGTTCTATGATTCACTGTATGTTTTTTATGTACTTATGTACACCGATATCTCCGCTAATTGTGAACCGATTCCCAAAATACTTTCTTATTTTGAAAACCTTCCTTCCTCCTTCAAATTTGTAAGCACTAGCAACGTTCTTGATGTACTTTATAAAGTTATTAAGGTATTTGCGTCTGGTAGTCATCATCTCATTATAAATGTATGAACACACGCATTTTTTTAATGTAGACTGGATCGGCAAATCAGAGGTACCGGGTTCGATTCCTGTTCTCTTCCACCAGGTAACTAATTTTTCTTTAAGCTTTATAATTATTTAAATGTCATAGGTAGGTTAAGACTGTTAGTTGCAGGTTAGTTGCATTCTTTTTAGTATGCCCCTGAGGTGACTCCATTGTCGCCATGTCAGGCTCTGATGATGGGGATCCCAGGGAAATCAAAGGTAATCCTCAAATGTTACAGGCATTAATAATAATATTTTTCACATATTTTCTAAAGTTAAATCAGCGTCTCGTGATTGCAAGCTGATGACGGAAGGTATAAATCCTTAATGGTAAGGAGTTACGGGATAAAAATGCAAAAAAGAAACCGACTTCAAAATAAACTGAAAAGCCATAAATAACCCGTTTATGTACAGATTACACTTGAATAATCTTTTGAAGTCGGTACCAAACCTCACGTAAACTTCTTTATCTAACAAAAAATTCTTATTCTATTAGGTCCTTACATATGAAATAGGCGTTTCATATGGCAGCAATAAAAACATTTTTTTTTATGAAACTATTTTTAGGGTTCCTTAGCCAAATGGCAAAAAACGGAACCCTTATAGATTCGTCATGTCTGTCTGTCCGTCTGTCCGTCCGTATGTCACAGCCATTTTTTTCCGAAACTATAAGAGCTATACTGTTGAAACTTGGTAGGTAGATGTATTTTGTGAACCGCATTAAGATTTTGATGCAAAAATAAAAAAAAAAATAGTAAATATTGGTTCCCCATACTTAGAACTGAAACTCAATTTTTTTTTTCATCAAACACATACGTGTGGGGTATCTTTGGATAGGTCTTCAAAAATGATATCGAGGTTTCTAAAATATTTTTTTTCTATACCGAATACTTTGCGTGACAGACGCTTCCAAAGTGGAAAAAAGTTGGTCCCCTCCCCCTCTAACTTCTAAAATAAGAAAATGAAAAACTTAAAAAAAACATATGATTTACATTACTATAAAAACTACCAACGAAAATTGTTTTGAACGAGATCTAGTAAGTAGTTTTTTTAATATTTTATTACCTAACTGCACCTAATTTATATGGGGCGCTATACATACATACCAGGTGCAAACTTAACTTAACCATTTAGGGATGGAAAGTGTTTGTACGGAACCCTCGGTGCGCGAGTCCGACTCGCACTTAGCCGGTTTTTTTTATTTAGTCAAAGTATGTACCATGGCTATCTATGCACTTTTGCCATCTCGAAGGTAGTTCATTGATTCCTTTACTAAAAAAAGTGTGTGAGCGAGAATCAATAAAATCTTTGAAGGCCGTTTGGACAGCCTCGTGAGAATTGAATTTTTTTCCTTGCATGAAGTTGTCCAAATTCCGAAAAAAATGGTAATCAGTTGGAGCAAGGTCCGGGGAGTATGGTGGGTGTCGAAGACATTCCAGTCGCAGCTCCCTTAGTTTTGCGGCCGTCAAACATGCCGTATGTGGTCGAGCGTTGTCCTGAAGGAGCAGTGGGCTAGATCGATTGACCAGTCTGGGTTGTTTAATGGCTAGCTTTTGCTATTGTTGACAATACACATCAGCCTGCCGCTAACTCTGACGTGGTTTGCGATGGATCTGCTTCCACAATTGCTTTTAATTCATCGTTGTCACCTTGTGTCTCCGGCCGTCCACGGGGCTTTTTCTGTAGGTCAAAATTTCCAGAACGGAAACGTTGGAACCAATAACGTACCGTATTTTCTTTTGCAGTAGCTTCCCCATACGCATTGTAAATCCTACGAGCCGTTTCTGCAGCACTGGTGCCGAGTTGAAACTCATATTCATAAATCAAGCGATATTTTAAGTTCTCCATATTGTGAACAGAACGATGTGAAAGAAAAACAAATGACGTGATAACAAATAAATTTCGTAATTCGAACACAGTAAATACACGGTCTTAAATTTGAAATAAATTTGAATTTGGAATTCCTAGCCGAACGCCACATATTTTGAACCAAAGTTGCCAGTTCGCCAAACGCCAATTTCATATGTAAGGACCTAATATAACCAAATAGTAATACGTAATGAACGGCTTCATGTGTGGCATCTATTTTCAATTTTTCATAGTAATAATTGAGTGGTTTGGCACCGACTTCCAAAGGTGATTCAAATGTAATCTGTACATGAACGAGTTATTTTTGGCATTTCAGTTTATTATTAAGTCGGTTTTTTTTTGCATTTTAAACTTTTTCTAACTTTTAACTTAATAATCATATTTCTCAACTTTGGTTTGGAACTACTACTAATAGGACGGCTTATTTAGTAATAATTGGTTTTATTTTAGAAAGACAGAGAACCGTGAGTGTGTTGTTTATCTACAATAAATAACGAAAAAAATCGTTTTATCTTACTATATTTTATCGCATTTCGAGAATACTCACCGATAGCAACAGCCAAAAATAACATAATGAAGATGTTACATCTCGCCTTGAGTCTTGAATCTATATATTCATCCAATTGATAATGGGGTAACTCCCTGATCAATGAAGGCCACTTCTTCGCTACTTGAAAGAATAGGAAGGTCGTTGTTGCACTTGCAACGTAAAATGATAAATTGCCTGGAAAGAAAATTGACATGAATTAATTCATTATGATCTGATATAACCTCAAACTCTAAGGTTAAAGTGGCGAGGAGTCCATAGAACTTTTTTCCTACCGGCTCGCATTATTGTTAGAAATTTAATTGTGCAGCCTCCAATAGAGATGCTGTCGAAAATTTAAGCTAAAGCAGAGTAGTACGCTGAAGGTAAAGTATGTACTCGTAAGAGAGGCAGAAAGATGGGAAACTGTCAAATGGACCGCGGACAACTGAAGTAGTAATAGGATTCTATGATCAAAGATGGCGAGGAAGATAGGGGTTAGATCCATATCACTCAGATACTGAGAGGAAAAACAGTAATGGCACAACAATTACACCGAAAGAAGTACACTCGCGGACTTAAAACTAGAATATCTGCTGAACTAATAGAGCTAGGGGCATGAATGGAACTGTATATTTTAGATCATTAACCACAGAGTCACCGTTAGGTAGGTATGACGACGAGCAACGAGCAAAGCGGGCTATAACTCTACACGCTACACGAACTTTTAAAGAAAAAAAAACTGATATATTGTTTTTCTTTTATATATATTTTTTACTTTATACCATTAATATTTAAATGATTTAATATCATCATTATATGTGGTAAGTGTGGTATATCAAATGTAAGTACTTTGTACTCAAAGATATTAAACTAGAAATTACACTATCACTACATATGTAGTATAAAACAAAGTCGCTTTTTGTCTGTCTGTCCTTATGTATGCTTAAATCTTTAAGACTACGCAAAGGATTTTGATGCGGTTTTTTTAATAGATAGTGATTCAAGAGGAAGGTTTATATGTATAATACATGCATAATTTATCAGCATTGCACTCGTGCGAAACCGGGGCGGGTGGCTAGTTTTAATGTAAATAAATAATGATATTTATAATCACTACATAGTATAAAACAAAGTCTCTTCCTGCTTCCTGTCTGTCCCTATGTATGCTTAGAGCCGGGGCGGGTCGCTAATAAAAATATGATATTACTTAGATATATCATTTCATTGTTAATAAATTACAAATAAATGCGGATAAAAGTTTCAGTTGGGTTTGCCGGTGGGCAAACCCAACACCCGGTGGGGTGTCCGTACAAATTTATACTGCTGCTTAACCCCGAACCCCGATAATTTTTACGTTCGTACTTTAAATAAAGACTGTATTTTTATGTTTATTATTTTTTATTTTTTTAGGTTAATTATTACAATTTCACATAAATTTAAAGAAACAATATAAGAAAAACGTATAGGTATATAAAACCTTACTCTAAATAACCTATAATAAGGTAGGTAGGTAGTTTCATAGGACTAGATAACATGGAACCGGTATCAAGTAAAATTTTTAAGTGAAGATACTTACCAACAGAAGTCACAGATACGTTCGTTTCAAACATTCTCAGAAAGTTGATCATTGCAATCAACGCTTGGGAAGTGAACATCACCAACCCGTACACAACTTTAAGAGACACAATTTTAAATCTGGAATTGCACAAAAATGAAAATTTTAATTTATTTACTAACTAATAAGTAAAGAGCTAAAAACTTCTCCCGTCGCGTGATTTGACAGCCTTATATGTACGACACGTCGGATAAGTAATTTTATATTGCACTTTGTTCCAACGTCGACCCGCGAGGAAATTTAAAATTCGACTTTGGTCAGTGAGTTTCACCCTTATCTCTCTCGTGGGACGAGGATTCATTTATTGAGGATTGAGAGACAGATATAAACATTTAGGGGCTACATAGTAACGCAGACCTTCTTTTTGAACTTAGCCATAAATCTGCGACCAAATGGATATTTAAAAAGACAGTTTAAATATTTTATTTTATATTTAAAAAGGCATGTTATAAGAAGCAAAGTACTAGCAAAATGCACAAGGCGCAGATTTAATCCAGTCGTATTTTCAAGTAAAGAAAATTCATACCATATTGTACTCATAGTAAATCAAATTGCTACACATAATATAATAATATCTTGTCAATAATTACCTCACAGGAGCCACAGGATCCCGGAGTACACCGAGCACAGGCATGAGGCCTATCGTTTGGCCCAAAATAATTAACCATTTAGTAGTTCGTTGGAATGATGCTACTTGTGAGCTACTTTTTTTATAACTTTTATCTGTTAAACGAGAGGTCCAATTTTAAAAGTGAGGAAATAGTGCATTATTACCTAGAATTTCGATAGGATGTGGTGTGTGTTTCCTGGCTTGATCACCTTTGCATGGTCGTAAGTCTAAAACTGAGGCACAAATTCCCGGAATGGTAGCACAAATTGTGCTACCATTTAATTTGTGCATTCAAAATGTCTAAATCACGTGGTGCTCTGGCCAAGCATCATCGCACTTCCGATCAGGATCTTAAGATGATCCAAGAGAAATCGCCAATTTTTTTTTATAATATAGTTAGCCGTGGTTTGGTTATCCCTTGTAAATTTTGCTGTTGCTTTCAGCGAGCATATTTTGGTGATATAAACGAATGGCGGCCATCTTTTCAGAAAGAATTTGTAAAACGCCCACTACGCAAAATTGTCTTTGTAGCCATAGACAAAAAGCTCAGTACGCATTAAAAATTAAACATTCCCGCATCGATTAAAACCAAAATATACAGGTATTATCAAGTGATTTAGCGAATTAATACCTATGAAAATCACCATTCATAAAAGTATTATTTTTACTAGAAATATAAACATTTTCTAGAAAAATTGTATACTTATTTGTAACAAACGTAGGTAGGTATATTATATTCGATTCGTTTAGTGCCTAAGGTAAAGGTACATGATGGATAATTGTATTTATTTATTTTAAAATTGTGATTATGATATTGACAATGTATGACTAATAAATGGATATGAAAGCTTATTATGATTCAGACTGTTACGGCGCTATTAGCAATGAGAAAAACTGTCTGAGGAACTTTGTCGCGCCGCCGGTTTACGGGTAGTCCCTGATGAAGAGCTCCGTATGAGTTCGAAAGAGTTCAGAGATAGAAAGTAAATAAAAAAAAACATTCATTCATTGTACTACGTCATTTTGACTATCTATAATCCTTAAAGTTCTAGGTTAAATTTGGCCACGGATCCATTATTTATACAGTATATACATACGTACAAAATTAAATTGATGTAGTATAAAGAACCTTTATCGATTCCAAATAATACTTAAACAAAACAGAGAGTGAGCGGGCAGTGTCGACTACGGTACAACCCTATGCGTATGCAAATCTCCTCTAGCGTAGCTATAATTTAATGACGTAAATAATTCGAAACAGATAAACAGTTTTCATGTAATTACATACATATAAATAGAGATACAACTATTTATATGTATATGAAGCTGTGTAACAGGTGACCGACTATTTACAGATTATCGAGAACAGACCAGACGCAGATCGACAACAAATGTTGGTACAAAATAAAGATCAATTTCAATAATAAATATAGGTAACTAATTTTTAACGTTTCTAATTAAATATCAAACTTTTAAGTAAATCAGCGCTATAAAAATGTCGAGTGGTTTACACTCATAATTATGTGCTGTACCTATACGTATACATCTACGTATATTATGTATGTATGTACTAAGTTCTATATATTTAGTCTTGACTGGATTTAATTTTAATATTTAGAAAGAAACGAGAGAGACCACAGACTAACGTTTTAAATATTTCACATGAATCTGTAAGCTGGACTAACGCGATTGCCACCAATTAAATGCCTGCGTAGGCGTTCGCATCACGAGTCTCTTTTTTTCATCCTTCAATAGCTTGTTCACCCTCATCAGTGGAATACTTAATGTCTATAATCTCACTGACGTCGAGGAGGCAGGTTTGGCGAATGTTGTTTTGTAAAGAGTTATTTATATACAATGATATTTAGATAATTATACGTATTTCCATTTTCACCGACACGACACACGATAGCAAAAAAAACTTGATCTCGTAGAACCAAAAGAGGTTATTTATCATTAAGAAAAAGTTTGTGATTTAAATGATCGATTAAAGAGCTACTAAAACCAGAATATAAGCCAGATAATAATAAGACCACTTCAATATACGGCATTTGATGATCAGAAGGTTTTCTTTGGCATGATAACCTTTCAGAACCCTAAAAAAATTTTAAGAAGAATCATAGGAAGCCGTAGGAAGAAGTTGTAACGGCATCAATTTTTTTATGGGATTTTGACTTTTTTCAGATCATCAAGTACCGTATATTATTACGCTTATATGTCATGAATACCATCCACTATTTATTGGTACACTGTTGGTGAACACACTTAGTAACTAATAGATTTTTCTTACTATGAAATATTAACATTGTGTTCCATATAATAGACGCGGCAGTCTCACGTTTCGGCTGCAGTGGGGGGTCGACACGAACGGGGTATGTAATGATATTCCAACCAACATTACAGTCGCATTGCTCAGTCGGCTATACCTACTCGGCAGGCCCACATCCCCATTTTCCCGACCTCTGTAGTAATGTACTATTAAAATTATAATTAACAAGATGATATTTTTTGAAAACGAACATTGTCGAAATATTCCTACTTTACATTAGTACCATATAATATCATCCATGGTCTAACATGTTAAAATTAACTACGTTTGGAATTATAAAAATGTTATAATTATGATCGCTGTAAATGGGTTGAGTGAAACAAAATTGCATGCTGAAATACTTACCTAATATTACTTATTATTTTTTATTTGATTTTATGTTTGTTAAGATGTGACGCGACGAGAATAAACAAAATAAATAATGAATTCGTGAGACAAAGTCTGACAGTAGCACCAATTAGTGATAGGTTAAGCACCAACCGTGGTATGCGCACGTGAACGTAATGCAATTAATGCATACACATAATGATATTAACATCAAGGTATGATGAACTACATACCATGTTTATTGAACTTTCCGAAATTATAAGTGTGTTTGTTTCTGAAAACAATTTAAATAATGTTTAACAATATAAAGATTTATACAATTGGCATTTTTTTACTACGTTAGAGGATATAACCGGCAAATTAATACGAATTAGATGACATAAGTTCAAACATTTGTTATTGAAATTATTACACATATTTATTTACCGCAATCCATCTGACTTGTCAAATATATTTCCGACTTCCAGTTCTTTGTACAAATGGAAAATTGAAGACCCTGTTTATAATGATGATAAATTATATTAATATTATTATAGAATATTATACACAGTACCAGTCTATCAATATCAATGAGTACAAATTAGAGCAAATTATTTTACCATTGGCCGGCTTCACAACGACGTTGACAGTTTTCATACTTAAACGAGACGGTCAAATCAATTTCACTTCGTTCAAGTAACGGGCACTATTATAAAAACGGATGTAATAAACAGTACGAAGGTATTCTACGTTTTCTGAAAAAACGCACAGTTGACATTATCGTGTCAGCCGATATTTATTGATGATGATTAAACATGAATTATTACTGATACATGTTGTATAAATTATGGACAAACGACTACGATGTCATGCCGGGAAGAGCCACAAAAAATACAACCTGACGGACGACTGATAATATAATGACCTGAACTTTAATGTATTCTACATGCTGTCCTAAATTGACATGTATAGTTTGTCCGGAGGCGTTAGAGTAAAAAGCCATAAAATAATAAATATCCGTCATATGACACGTCATTGTTGTGATTAATTTTAACGTTGTGCCGAATGTAATTTCATTACAAAAAATAATTACACTAGCCATTACAGGCGTCTACAGACTTTCAACCTTTATAACAGCCGAAGAAAAAAATGTTTTTGGGTACTCCACCGAGCAAAAAGTCACAAGGATGCTGTAAAAACTGAAAATGATTTTGCGGATTTTCAGCGGCCACGGATTTCAATTAGGTGCACGTAGTTGATACAGTGAGAAGCATACAACAATTGTTCAGAATAATTATACAGCTTGTCGTGTATTACATTAATAATTTCATTTATGATTGTGTTTGTTTATTTAGGGAATTAGTAACAAGATACATATTGCAAACTTCAAATAAATTCGGAAATAACAAAATAAACATTACAATATGACCAGTAAAAACAGTACGTTTGTTATTAAGAACCATTTGGTTTTCAAGGTTTTAACTAGTTATTCCTATTTTCACAATTTAATCCATCGTTTTTCCACCATCAAAAGGAATATTTACCTCAATAAACAAGATTTAAATCGTAATCGCTACGCTCACATCGTAACCCATGCCACTCGCGTTTTTTGCCCCCTCTTATACAACGGTTGCATAAAATACTATTAATGTATATCTTGTGAAGTAATAGAACGTTCTAAAAGCTCAGTTTTATGATTTCAAAACGTATTTACTTCAGAGGCATTACGTGTGACACCTCTTTTTTAGTCTCATAAAATTCGGACATCAATATTTGATTTCATACATTTTGTATAGAACTGAATGTTGTCAAATTCCTTTGAACGCCAATAAAATTGCAGGATTGCATACAAAATCGGACCGCGTGTTTTAGGCATGTTGACAGAAAGCTCTGACAGTGAATAATAAAATTACGTGTACTATTATTAATTTATTTAAATGATATACGAATATGTTTTTGTATTGTATTTATTTCTGTTGTATTATTTTACTCGGTTTTTACAGTTGTGTGCGTGTGTTGTCCTAGTCAAGCGAATTCCGTGTTTATTACTCATTACCTACTGTTAACATATACCTAATACATATAGCTATGTATGTCACATACATGTAGTGATAGGCAGCTTGTAAGTTTCTGTACCTACGTTTCCAAAGTCAAACTTCTCTTAGTCTTAAATTTCACGTAAAACGTTTCTGTAAGTTATGAATTGAAAATTACGTACATATGTAATTGTATTGTACACGGTGGTTAAAGGCTATTTTTAATCGTCTACAGAGAAACAAAGGTTACAATTTTTTTGTTATTTATTTATACATGGAGAACCAGCAGCTTAAATTATGCTAACAGTGACGTAACTAGTAATACAAAGCCAATTATACGATCTCACATATAACAACATAGTTATATTTAGCATTACTTAAGTTAAATAACACGCATAGTTTCAAATGATTTTTTTTTCTTCTATGACTTAATAATTACATATTCTCATATTCATAAAAGTTTTTGGAATGATGCTCGAAATATTGAAGAGTTAAGTTAACCAACCGAGTCAGCGCAAATAGACTGACTACATTAAATATCCGCAATTTCCCGAGCAATTTTACTACCAAACACACTCCAGAGTGTTCAGGCGTTTCGAGAAAATATACCTAGCCACGACTTGACTAGCCGAGCGGGGCAGCCATACGAGTGAGCGAGGCACTCGCTTGGGGCATGTCCGTCCGTACCGTACAAAACAACATCTAATGATTGGATTCATATTAACTTCGTAATACGTTTCCTACCAATACTGTACTACTCCATGCTGTTTTCGAGGTGGCCTACGCTCGCGGTCAAAGTATACGGATCGCCAACCCTGTGTACTTACCTCAATTTGTATTAAGGCGCATAAGATACTTTCTAGTTGGGATTGGGACATTGTCATCATGTGTGATATTATAAGAATGTAATGATGTGATCCAGCCAACTCTTCTAATAATACCTAATAGGTACAAACACATCGTGATTTTTTTTTTAATAACTTACACTCGGAACGCATTATTACGTGACGTGAATCTTCCTCTCGTCGGAGCAAATTTAAAGTAAAAGTAATTATTATCCACATCTATATTATACAGTTTGTGTGTAAAGGTATGGACGCCATATTGCAAATTTAAAACAAGTAAATTATATAATATAATTGTAGCAAATTAGGCGTTAGTACAACAAGTAGTAGTACAAGTTAGTTATTATTGTTATGATGTTAGTTTACAAGATATTACTTTTTATGATAGTGGTCCAGAATATATGACCCTTCTTTTATAAACAACCGTTTCATATAATGTTTAATTTTATAGACATATCATTTCATCGAAAGGATTGTCTATGAATATTATGAATCAGGGTAATTTTTTTCGATGTTGAAATGCAACATTTGATTTTTTTTATTTTATTTTTTTATTTTTATTATTATAAACAAAATATATACAGCTTTACAGTACAGAACCAAAGCGCTGCATTATTGAGGTTTACATCAAATAAAAGACAAATACAGGTATATACATGCTATGATACTCTACTATCATCCATCGCCTCGCAGTACCTCAGACATTCCCGACATACATCTGCCCATCGACTCGCAAATAAATCACTTTCAGGTGCCCACGACAGAAACGAGTTGAGAAGTGCGAGTGCTCGAACGGTAGGAGAATTTCTGTGCGCTACAGTCCGTGCTACAGGAACGGCAAGCAAATTGTACTGTCGCGGTCTGAGGGCCTTTTTCGACAAACGCGGAACAGCGAGCTTAACTATTTGCGCCACCAGTTCAGGGCAGTCAGTATCACCACGTAGAATATTGCAGGCTGTCACCAGAAGCTTGCAGTTGCGCCTTACTTGAAGGGAGTTGAGACCCAAACAACCTAGGAGAAATTGATGAAACGTTTGGCTATAAAAGGAGGGGATCCCATTTTATACGATAGGAGAGTACTCTATTACGTAATCTATAGCTGATGGACATAGAGTCATAATCTATTGAACTTAAAAAAAAGATGGTTTGTAGCGACATTTTATAAAATGGTAATTTTGATGTTTTGTGGTTACAATTGGGATGATGACTGCTGTTGAATTATACAAAATACTGTTATTGTAATTATACAGTGTGTATATTTGATATAACGGCATACTTTACGGGGGCTTAGTCGCTTAGTATAGGCACTTATTAATATATTTATCCTAAATTTTTTATAAATCGAACATTTTTTTTCCATATCAAATAAATCAGCATGCGCATATATGAGGATGCGCCATATTACGGAATTTATCTGGAACTAATTTGTTACACTCGCAATGATTTTATGATGGTTTGTCAACAATGTCAATGTCAGTCGTGGTGGTTTCTTTAAAATACAAATATTAAAAATTATCCAAAGAAAATGCCAAAAACTAGTCACAGTCGTGAACGTAAGATAATAAATAAAGTGTACACGTGTTTACTACACGAAAAACAGTCAGAAAAAGAGTGCATTCCATTAAATTATATTACGAGGTTAACATAGTGGAACTGACAGATATTTAAACTAATGTCATTATAGTGGGTTCCGATTGGTTGCAAAATTGTTGCCATATAAATCTTATAAATAGCGCCCTCTTGACAATTCTCATATATTTCTGGTCAGGCTTTACTTGTTTGTTGTTGTTTGTTGACACATAACATCGTGGTGTCACAACTATCACTACTAATAACTACGCCATACATTGCTGCTCAGAAAATTTTTAAAAATTAATTACGCTATGGTAGTTAACGCTAAGTTAATAATTGTTATAAATTTCAGATTATAGCACTAAAATCGCCGTCTGGCTACAATATGCGGTCGTATCAAATATACACGCTGTATACAGAAGAATTGCTCAATATATTATTATTTATTTTTATTTATTATAAATAAATAAAAATAAAACAAGAAAGGTACACAAGTTTTATGTTTTTTTTAATCATCGTTCAATAAATGAACATTGTATGACAGCCATACTTAAACGCACTCCTTCACGATCAATATGGTAAATTAGTTGATCTTCCATACACACATTGGTATTATCAGACTAAACATATCGGCAATTTCTAATTCTTAGATCTCTCTAAACGCTGATAAGTCCCATATAGACATTTTAGCCCAATAAAATTGGTTTAAGTGACATCTTCAAAAACAGTACATTATACTATGATATCAACAAATATATATTGAGAGGTAGGTATTGAAGCTAACTAATTTAGTAATATTTCTCAATATATGTGTACACCTGCAAAGTATTTCGCAGCTTTGTCCCCAGCTTTGACCCAGCTGTCGGGCTCTCGAAGTCTCGAATGCCCTTCGTCCCGTTGTGTACGTCCTTACGCCACAATTTACACGACATTCTGGACCAGATATTTGCGCTACCCGAAACAACTCCGGAGAAGACATTGCGCCGGGTCAGAGCACGCGCGCGTGCGGTGTAGATTGGCGGAAATAAGTCCCAAATTGCTAGGTGGATACAACCCCTTACGTAAGTAAATCTCAATGTTTCAATTTAATAAATTACCTATAAAAGCGGTAAACAGCTATCCGATAGGATTAGATGTTACGACTTGAATTTTTGTTTGGATGTTATGATTATTTACTTCGAGAATCGTATATGTATTTATTTGTATACTCATTTACTTTTTTTTTTGGTGTACATTATACTGTTTTTTATTCAGCGGAATTCTCGATAACAATGTCTATTATCGATAGTTACCCAACCCTACTATATATATTTATATATATTTTTGATACATATAAAATAACATTTATATAATACTAAATCGAAAAACATTACAACTATGTTTTAAAAGCTGATTTTATACTTGTCGTCAATTTTTCGCGTATGCACCACTAAACTTATGTATAATAATAATAATTAGAACTAAACAAAAAATTGGGTAAGTGCGAGTCCGACTCGCGCATGAAGGGTTCCGTACCTATACATATATATATAATCTATAACAAGTTTGTTGTATGGGAGCCCCCCTTAAATATTTATTTTATTTTGTTTTTAGTATTTGTTGTTATAGCGGCAATAGAAATACATCATCTGTGAAAAATTCAACTGTCTAGCTATTACCGTTCTTTAGATACAGCCTGGTGACAGACGGACGGACGGACGGACGGACGGACGGACGGACGGACGGACGGACGGACAGCGAAGTCTCAGTAATAGGGTCCCGTTTTTACCCTTTGGGTACGGAACCCTAAAAAGGGTAATATTACTCTAATAGTCAATTTAACACTATATACAATTTATATAAAAAAAAACCGGCCAAGTGCGAGTCGGACTCGCGCACCGAGGGTTCCGTACAAACACTTTCCATCCCTAAGTGGTTAAGTTAAGTTTGCACCTGGTATGTATAGCGCCCCATATAAATTAGGTGCAAAGTTAGGTATTAATAGGTATTAAAAAAAACTACTTACCAGATCTCGTTCAAAACAATTTTCGTTGGTAGTTTTTATAGTAATGTACATCATATGTTTTTTTTAGATTTTTCATTTTCTTATTTTAGAAGTTAGAGGGGGGGGGGGGGGGGGGGACCAACTTTTTTCCACTTTGGAAGCGTCTGTCACGCAAACTATTCGGTTTAGAAAAAAAATATTTTAGAAACCTCGATATCATTTTTGAAGACCTATCCATAGATACCCCACACGTATGTGTTTGATGAAAAAAAAATTTTTGAGTTTGAGTTTTAAGTATGGGGTGCCCCCAATATTTATTATTATTTTTTTATTTTTGCATCAAATTCTTAATGCGGTTCACAGAATCTACCTACCAAGTTTCAACAGTATAGCTCTTATAGTTTCGGAAAAAAATGGCTGTGACATACGGACGGACAGACGGACAGACGGACAGACAGACAGACAGACAGACATGACGAATCTATAAGGGTTCCGTTTTTTGCCATTTGGCTACGGAACCCTAAAAATGGGCAAGTGCGAGTCCGACTCGCGCACGAAGGGTTCCGTACCATAATCTGTAGTGTTCACTTACCTTGGTAATTCCTTTAAGCGATGAAATTCGGGGCTCCCTTATATCATTCAATGCTCTGTTTATCTCTCTAGCACGTTGTTCGTTCGGTATATTCGCTTGCTTCGATATATTTACTGAAAAGATAAACACTATTAAACTCTAACTCACTGAAAATCGATTTGACGCAGGCTGCTACTTACATTATTTTTCTCTCCTCCTTTTCTTTTATAATAACGATATATTGTATAAAAAACACTAATATACAATTTTAGCTTTGTTATGACATTTCTGTTTGAAAAAATGTCATAGCAACGTCTTGTCTTAGAAAATTCTCCATTTCACGTAATTTTACTACCAAAGCGGTGAGGTTGGATATATTTGAGCTAGGTCGTATTAACTTTATCGTTTGGCTGGTGCCTTAGTACTTCTTAAAATTCAAAATTCATATTTTTATCTATTCTGGAATATTTTGTCTGCGAGCCTAATATAAAAGCGCTGCCATCAGCTCAAAATTCAGTCTTCTCGTGCCTCTCAACTAAGGAGGAACTCGAAATTGGTCTGTGCAGGGCCAAAGCTTGGCCCTGCACTCAAGAGAGACCCTTTTCCCCTTTGGCTATCCCCAAACAAGACTACTGACTCGCTCGGACGCTGAAAGGCCTTGCCTGCTACAACTGCATTTTCGTCCATCTGCTGTCACTACGAATACGCCCACCTGCTGCCACTGCGTATCTGCTACCACTGTGTATGCGACCGAGTATACGCCCTCCTGCTGCTGTTGCGTATACGCCCTCCTGCTGCTGTTGCGTATACGCCCTCCTGCTGCTGTTGCGTATACGCCCTCCAGTGCTGCCACTGCGTAAACGCCATCCTGCTGTCACTGCACATACGCCTTCCTGCGACCACCTGTGTGACCACCTGCTACGGACTGATACCAGGCTACACGGTCATCGCCTCATCTGCAACCCACCGGCTACGGACTGATATCAGGTTACACTGACATCGCCTCATCTGCAACCGCTCGGACCTAGGACTTCCAACCTCCCCTTTACTCCGTTATCCCACTGCCTTGGTGACTGAGTGAAAATAAAGAACCCTAACCCTGAATTTACTGTTTTTCTCTTTCTACTTTTTTTCTCCTCTTGTCTTTCTCTCTTTCACGTTTGTTATCCTGTCCTTCGACTCCTCGGAGGACCGGGTAACACGACAGTTTGGCGCCCAACTCTTTTTATTTTCACTCACTTTTCTAAATTCTAAAAAACGCTTGCACTAGCGCACAACTTTTTTCGGTTAACTTTGGCCACAATAGTCACCATGGCTCGGCCGATCAAATATATCCATCTCAACAAAACGACCACCGATCTTGGGACATTCATCTACCACTAACACAGTCAGCCATGAATAACTCGGTAAACGTGGTTACTGGCTTTACCCCCTCATTTCTGGTCTTCGGTCGCGAAACCTTTGGTTTAATTTTTCATTCTCGTCATCTAAATCTTAATTTAAAAGGAATTACTTAAGTAACTAACATATTCATTACAGTAGCTTGTACATATGTATATTTGTGTATATAATAGTATCACATTTCACTTTCACTATGCCATCTCCATTTTTCTTTTTACTTGGTAGTACTGTGTGCGGTTTCAGACTAGTGGCCCGCTTTGCAGTACTCCAATAATGTTTACTTGTATTATATCTTGTTCTTCCTTCTTCTCTTTCCCTAACTAGAGCGGTCGTCCAACTCTGGAAAAAAATAAGCCTAATGGACAAAACTTTCTTTAAACTTGTGCTTGTGTTTTGCTTGGTCTACCCCAAACACAGGTACCTCTACTCTTACTCTAAAAGTTGGCTCTAGAATCAACTTCCCTAGTGGGCTCTAATCTACTAGGCTTGTAAATAGTGTATATTCTTTCATCGAGCGGCTGACAACTCGGTAAATAAGCCCTAGGTCAAATTTTTCTCATAAAATGGAGCGGCTGACTACTCCTAAAAAAGAAGCCTTAGGTCATAGGGAGGAC
Organism: Apotomis capreana; assembly: GCA_947623375.1. Lineage (NCBI taxonomy): Eukaryota > Metazoa > Arthropoda > Insecta > Lepidoptera > Tortricidae > Apotomis > Apotomis capreana. Next base: position 25,604,219 of record OX392498.1, on the reverse strand, counting down.
TTCCGTAGGAGTGTGCGTCATTGAACGTGAACCACATCCCCTTCCTTTGTAAGAGATGAATGACTGCGTGACTAGGACAGAGATGAATGTTAGGTCCGGAAGTTCGTCAATCATTTTCTCATCTCACCAACCATTTCATTTCATTAAACTTATTATTAACTTTTCTTTTATTTTAGATCTTTGACACACAAAAAAAAAACTTTTCCTAACATAGACTACGAAAAAGTTTTTTTTTTCCTGGGTTTTTGGGGTAATGTAGTGTTCACTTACCTTGGTAATTCCTTTAAGCGATGAAATTCGGGGCTCCCTTATATCATTCAATGCTCTGTTTATCTCTCTAGCACGTTGTTCATTCGGTATATTCGCTTGCTTCGATATATTTACTGAAAAGATAAACAATATTAAACTCTAACTCACTGAAAATCGATTTGACGCAGGCTGCTACTTACATTATTTTTCTCTCCTCCTTTTTCTTTTATAATAACGATATATTGTATAAAAAACACTAATATACAATTTTAGCTTTGTTATGACATTTCTGTTTGAAAAAATGTCATAGCAACGTCTTGCCTTAGAAAATTCTCCATTTCACGTAATTTTACTACCAAAGCGGTGAGGTTGGATATATTTGAGCTAGGTCGTATTAACTTTATCGTTTGGCTGGTGCCTTAGTACTTCTTAAAATTCAAAATTCATATTTTTATCTATTCTGGAATATTTTGTCTGCGAGCCTAATATAAAAGCGCTGCCATCAGCTCAAAATTCAGTCTTCTCGTGCCTCTCAACTAAGGAGGAACTCGAAATTGGTCTGTGCAGGGCCAAAGCTTGGCCCTGCACTCAAGAGAGACCCTTTTCCCCTTTGGCTATCCCCAAACAAGACTACTGACTCGCTCGGACGCTGAAAGGCCTTGCCTGCTACAACTGCATTTTCGTCCATCTGCTGTCACTACGAATACGCCCACCTGCTGCCACTGCGTATCTGCTACCACTGTGTATGCGACCGAGTATACGCCCTCCTGCTGCTGTTGCGTATACGCCCTCCTGCTGCTGTTGCGTATACGCCCTCCTGCTGCTGTTGCGTATACGCCCTCCAGTGCTGCCACTGCGTAAACGCCATCCTGCTGTCACTGCACATACGCCTTCCTGCGACCACCTGTGTGACCACCTGCTACGGACTGATACCAGGCTACACGGTCATCGCCTCATCTGCAACCCACCGGCTACGGACTGATATCAGGTTACACTGACATCGCCTCATCTGCAACCGCTCGGACCTAGGACTTCCAACCTCCCCTTTACTCCGTTATCCCACTGCCTTGGTGACTGAGTGAAAATAAAGAACCCTAACCCTGAATTTACTGTTTTTCTCTTTCTACTTTTTTTCTCCTCTTGTCTTTCTCTCTTTCACGTTTGTTATCCTGTCCTTCGACTCCTCGGAGGACCGGGTAACACGACAGTTTGGCGCCCAACTCTTTTTATTTTCACTCACTTTTCTAAATTCTAAAAAACGCTTGCACTAGCGCACAACTTTTTTCGGTTAACTTTGGCCACAATAGTCACCATGGCTCGGCCGATCAAATATATCCATCTCAACAAAACGACCACCGATCTTGGGACATTCATCTACCACTAACACAGTCAGCCATGAATAACTCGGTAAACGTGGTTACTGGCTTTACCCCCTCATTTCTGGTCTTCGGTCGCGAAACCTTTGGTTTAATTTTTCATTCTCGTCATCTAAATCTTAATTTAAAAGGAATTACTTAAGTAACTAACATATTCATTACAGTAGCTTGTACATATGTATATTTGTGTATATAATAGTATCACATTTCACTTTCACTATGCCATCTCCATTTTTCTTTTTACTTGGTAGTACTGTGTGCGGTTTCAGACTAGTGGCCCGCTTTGCAGTACTCCAATAATGTTTACTTGTATTATATCTTGTTCTTCCTTCTTCTCTTTCCCTAACTAGAGCGGTCGTCCAACTCTGGAAAAAAATAAGCCTAATGGACAAAACTTTCTTTAAACTTGTGCTTGTGTTTTGCTTGGTCTACCCCAAACACAGGTACCTCTACTCTTACTCTAAAAGTTGGCTCTAGAATCAACTTCCCTAGTGGGCTCTAATCTACTAGGCTTGTAAATAGTGTATATTCTTTCATCGAGCGGCTGACAACTCGGTAAATAAGCCCTAGGTCAAATTTTTCTCATAAAATGGAGCGGCTGACTACTCCTAAAAAAGAAGCCTTAGGTCATAGGGAGGACTTCCGTAGGAGTGTGCGTCATTGAACGTGAACCACATCCCCTTCCTTTGTAAGAGATGAATGACTGCGTGACTAGGACAGAGATGAATGTTAGGTCCGGAAGTTCGTCAATCATTTTCTCATCTCACCAACCATTTCATTTCATTAAACTTATTATTAACTTTTCTTTTATTTTAGATCTTTGACACACAAAAAAAAAACTTTTCCTAACATAGACTACGAAAAAGTTTTTTTTTTCCTGGGTTTTTGGGGTAATGTAGTGTTCACTTACCTTGGTAATTCCTTTAAGCGATGAAATTCGGGGCTCCCTTATATCATTCAATGCTCTGTTTATCTCTCTAGCACGTTGTTCATTCGGTATATTCGCTTGCTTCGATATATTTACTGAAAAGATAAACAATATTAAACTCTAACTCACTGAAAATCGATTTGACGCAGGCTGCTACTTACATTATTTTTCTCTCCTCCTTTTTCTTTTATAATAACGATATATTGTATAAAAAACACTAATATACAATTTTAGCTTTGTTATGACATTTCTGTTTGAAAAAATGTCATAGCAACGTCTTGTCTTAGAAAATTCTCCATTTCACGTAATTTTACTACCAAAGCGGTGAGGTTGGATATATTTGAGCTAGGTCGTATTAACTTTATCGTTTGGCTGGTGCCTTAGTACTTCTTAAAATTCAAAATTCATATTTTTATCTATTCTGGAATATTTTGTCTGCGAGCCTAATATAAAAGCGCTGCCATCAGCTAAAAATTCAGTCTTCTCGTGCCTCTCAACTAAGGAGGAACTCGAAATTGGTCTGTGCAGGGCCAAAGCTTGGCCCTGCACTCAAGAGAGACCCTTTTCCCCTTTGGCTATCCCCAAACAAGACTACTGACTCGCTCGGACGCTGAAAGGGCTTGCCTGCTACAACTGCATTTTCGTCCATCTGCTGTCACTACGAATATGCCCACCTGCTGCCACTGCGTATCTGCTACCACTGTGTATGCGACCGAGTATACGCCCTCCTGCTGCTGTTGCGTATACGCCCTCCTGCTGCTGTTGCGTATACGCCCTCCTGCTGCTGTTGCGTATACGCCCTCCAGTGCTGCCACTGCGTAAACGCCATCCTGCTGTCACTGCACATACGCCTTCCTGCGACCACCTGTGTGACCACCTGCTACGGACTGATGCCAGGCTACACGGTCATCGCCTCATCTGTAACCCACCTGCTACGGACTGATATCAGGCTACACGGACATCGCCTCATCTGCAACCGCTCGGACCTAGGACTTCCAACCTCCCCTTTACTCCGTTATCCCACTGCCTTGGTGACTGAGTGAAAATAAAGAACCCTAACCCTGAATTTACTGTTTTTCTCTTTCTACTTTTTTTCTCCTCTTGTCTTTCTCTCTTTCACGTCTGTTATCCTGTCCTTCGACTCCTCGGAGGACCGGGTAACACGACAAATCTATAACAAGTTTGTTGTTTAACCCCCCTTAAATATTTATTTTCTTTTATTTTTAGTATTTGTTGTTATAGGGCAATAGAAATATGTACATCATCTGTGAAATTTGCAACTGTCTAGCTATCACCGTTCTTGAGATACAACCTGGTGACAGACGGATGGACGGTCGGACGGACGGGCGGACAGCGAAGTCTCAGTAATAGGGTCCCGTTTTTACCCTTTGGGTACGGAACCCTAGAAAGATAACATATCACTTACAAAAATAGTATACCCTCAACTAGTGGAGCCGCCCGGGGCATTGTCCCCACCCCAAAACGCTGGCCGCGTTTCCTCTTTGAATAGCCATTTACTTTATATAAACTACACTTTTTGGTACCGAAATTGACTATGTTTTTTGGAAAGTGTCTTGGATGGATTAAGCTTTATTTTTAGTACACAGACTAATGTCAATTTTCTATATACATAATTATATGTGTCACTTAATGTCCGAATAAGTTTTATTTCAATATATTCAAATCCAGAAAATTTATTTTTCTCCAACTTGCTTGGAAATGATCCCATTAATGTAGTAAAACTGGACCGCGAAATCGTTCGTTATTTTTATAAGGCGTTAACAAAAATTAAAAAAATATATTGGCCTCGGCCGGGAAATAAGTATTACTTAAATAAGACGATTAAGTAAAAAATACACCTTCCGTTTATGACGTCTCATACAAATGAGGGTACTAATTTGGCTGGTTATTACATTATTATAAGCAGGGCCCGTAATTTGCATGCCGATGACATCAATTTGACGTCACGCTCTATATAGGATGATCCCAAATAGTTTTATTGTAAATTATTAATCATTACTCGTCATTCATTTTAATCATGTACAAATACTCGTAAAGGACTTCAAAATTAGTCTATTTACACGTGAAATAAATAATACCTACGTGATACGTGAAAGGTAAATAAAACTATTAGATTTGTTTTATACATACCTATAATTTATTAAATATTTTATTTATTTCATAAAAAAACACAGGATATTGATAAAAACAATAAACTAATATGTAACTAAGACTAAGTATATGCTAAAAACCTTAAATATTTACAAATAAAAAAATTGCCCTAAATCGCTATCGCTCGGAAATGTGCCCAGAAGGCTGGCCGCATTGCCACGCTGGATTTCAATGCTTATTCGCTGGGCAAAATAGTGGCCAGCCCTCTGGTCATGGGTTGCGTCAATGAGGCGCATCGACAATTCTTTGAAGAGTCGACGCGCACTTGGCCCCCATGGCCCCAGAGTTTCAACCCCAAACGCCGCAAATATGTAACTGCTACCGAGAGCAGCATATTTACGACGTTTGAGGCTTTCCGTACCTGGAAAATGAGACGGTGCCAGGGTGTCTACACACGTAGCATCCCACACCAACACCAACGGCCGACCCATACTCCAAGGCACCAATGTCATTCCGTCAGGCCTTTTGCCGTCGTCCCTAGCCAAACCGCTGGGCTCTAGGACTGCCGGCACCTTGGCGCTAACAAAGGCCCTCCGGATGACGTCATTGATACTAGCGTGGCGAGATATTCTGCCTGCACTCCGGTGGCATGAGAGGCCGCGGTGGCCAAGGCCATCGACCAAAGCTCCGCAGCGACAGCGATGGGGCTCGTTTGTTGGTGCCCCAATCCTTAAACATGTGGCTAGTCTAAAACTATTATTATCGATCAAAGTCCCTAATCGTCGGTGCGAAAAAAAAAATCGCTATGTATTTTTTTTTGTTTTTTGGATTTTTATATAATTAGATTCCTTTTGGCATTTTCCATTTTCCCAAAAAACCTTATTTCGATATCTTTATTGGTTTCTAAGTTATTTTTTCCGCTATGTGCACGTCTAATATCATTTAGAAGAAACAAATCGCCAAGTGATTAATACCACATAGCGGTTTTTCATATGCCCTTTAAACGTCAATAACCATAAATTTTTTTGCACATATCGAGTTTTTGTCTACCTGATATGAACTCGTAGTGAAATTAAAGTGAAATAAATGATGTAAAAAGTGATAGATCCATGGATAATTAAGGTAAACAATTCATTCGTTTTATTTGTGTGACCTAACATTACAAGATAACGGTTATTATCGAATCATTGGTTCATCGGTTGGAGGTTACAAGGTTATAGTTAACAGTTCAATTGCGCCCATTAAAAAGTGGGTAGATTTGTGTTTATTGCAATAACTACGGTTAAGAAACCACAGAAATACGTTGTTTATTTTATACTTAAATGCCACTATTACGTATTATGACCAAGATTTTGATAATGATAATTATTTAATTAGGTACAATTAATGAACTACATAGTTTGGTTTAGTAGTGTATATTTGTGTAAGGTTTTTAAATTTGAATTGTTTATATTTAACTAACTACAAACCCCTAATATACCGTGATACAATTTTACCGGTTTTTTTTTTATAATTAACTAGCTGTTAACAGCGCGGTTAACCGCGGTTCCACCAGCGTTTTAAAGGGAATTAACTTCATAAATCAGATGGATCTTCGCATGAGAATGAGATGTTTTATCGCGGTAGAAAGTAGCCAATGTCATTCTCCAGTCTCTTAACTATCCCCACACATAAAAACTATACCATAACATTCGCTCCGTTGCGTCGTGAAAGAAGGAAAAACAAACACACACTTTCGTATTTATAATACTAAGTATGGGTTATTATTGTTGATGAATTAGGTAACAATGCGTTAACAAAATTGATATTTTTTTGTAGATCAGGTATCTATATATCTTTTAATCAAATTGTATGTAGGTATTTGACAAGATAGTGGTTATGTGCGACCTTGAATAATGTTTTAATTTATTGGGTGGCTGGAAAATGCGACGCAAACTGGACGTGTTTAAGTTTTTTATGCAGAAATTTAGACTAGAAGTAGGCATTTAAAAAAAAATGTACGGCCTTGACTGCTTCCTTCATGGTCAAAATGGAACCAAAATACGCGTGTGTAGGTCGTTTTTGTTTTGGCAACTTTGGGCTTAAAAAAAGACGTACTTCAAGAATGGGTTAGAACTAATTCAATCATTGAACCACCATGTTAGGTGCGGAAAATTGATCAGCCCCCAGTGTCAAAACCTAAAGTTTTGAAATCTAGCTCTGTGGACCTGTGGCTCGAACAAGTACCTGTTGTGCCTAGTCACTACTGCAGAGCAGATAGTGACCGAATGTATGTCGAGGATACTTTTCAATCCAAAACTCACATGCATAAAGTTTACAAAGCCTGGTGCAAGGAAAATAATCTATGTGTCGTTACAAGAAACTTCTTGTGTCTGAACAATATCACAAGCAAAAGCTGGGAATACATAACTTCACGTTTTATTTTAAAAATAATAAAAATGTTTACTTGTATGTATGGCATGAAGGGGAAGGCCGTGTAACAGCCAATGATATAACAAGCTGTATCATTCATTACATAAAAGAAAACTGCGCTTCTTACCAAAAAGTTTGTCTTATTTCAGATGGTTGTTCATACCAAAACAGAAATAAGATCTTGACCAGCGCTTTGTCAAACACCTCCACATCTTTAGGGATCGAGATTGAACAACTTTAGAAAGGCAATTCAAGGCCCCGATTTATTCCCCTACAGATTACTAAGCCTGTATGAGTAATGAAATGAAATGAAAAGAAATGAAATGAAATGAAATAAAATGAAATGAAACGAAATGAAATATTTATTTGCTGAATATGTAGAAGTTGTACAGGCGTAAATCAATAGCCGGAAATCCGGCATGCAAATTTTATAGTGTGAGTAAGTTACAGCATTTAAACTATTATTAAGTAATTAATTACGAACGCGTAAGAGACAAGCAAGCCCTAATCAACCGTATGAAATTAATTATTTAGATCATACGTTCTTCAACAATTACGAAAAAGTGCTGTGCAATTTTTCGAGTATTAGGCCTGGTTAGCGAACCGGTGACCTGACGGTGACTGATATAAGAGGTCTTTGGTGTACTCCTGATGGCATTGAGAAATATAAATTGGGGCACCCCAACCCGTTTACACTCTTGCCACAAAGAAGATCAAAAGCGCAGCAAGAACAAGTCAACGAACCCGCATCATTACATGATTGTAACCCGAAGATTGATGCTTCAAAATACATGAGCTTACAATCCTTAAAAAAATATATGCACAAAGAATATCATTACTTTTATGATAATCTTAACGTGTAGATACTTATCTACATTATACAATTTTACACATTACGATTATAAGTTAAATACGATCAACCGTGAAGATTATGCCCTAAGAACTGATTACGGGCAGTTGATTATGAGAACTTTATTAATCAGTAATGTACGTTACAACAAAAAATTAAGATATAAACAATACAAATAAAGCTATTATACATTATAGGACGACTGTTATAAATAAAAAAGTTGATTTGTGTTGATTACTGTTTCATTTCTAGACAGCTATGTGTCACCACGCATAGTAACAAAAACGTTAAAAAAACCGCCATGTACAAGTATAGGTTTGGTACAAAGCGAATTAAAACTATCCAAAGTCAAACCCCCATGTGCCCAAATTTTAGTTTTTGGTCGATAATATGAAAAATTACAAGGCAAGTAATTTTTTTTAATTTAATAATTATGTAAAAAACTATTTTGAATTCATAAAAAAATATAGTGATATTAAAAATGTATTGTCTAGGGATATAATCTGTTTTTTGTGTCTCCTGAAAAGTAGCCAAAAAATACATGGCGATTTTTTTTTCGCACCGACGCTATTGTGTGTGATGGCAAGGCTTGCAGCCACAGACCGGACTCCCATTCCGTGGCAGCAAGGAGACGAGCTCGGTCTGTTGGACTACATGCTGTCTCTAAGAGATTGTTTTTTATTATCCGACAGAGAGGCTCATCCCATTGCCTCTGCGAGCACGGGTTATCAGGTGCATCCGAGTTACCACATGTTAATGACCATACATTTTTGGCCTCGGTGCAGTGCGCAGCCTCCAGGACCCCAACAGAGGGGGCTAGTATTTTCCCAATGAGGCTATTGGCCATGTGCACCGAAGCCAGAAACGCAGGTAGTGCCAAGCAGGAGATTTTGCGGATGCCCAGGCCACCGAACCTAATTGGTAGGCTGGCCTGAGTCCATGATCTGTCGCCGAAAGAAATATTGAAGATGGACGTAAGGGTTCCTTAATTTAAATGATCTAAATCTAAAAGCAGGTTAGGCTGTTTCCAAAGGTGGGAGCCGCGAAGAATATTTGTGAACTTTGGAACAAAGAGACAGTGTTTTATGATACAGTACGCTGAATGTATATTAATTTTTGTCAATCGATGAGAAACTGTTTTGAAATTTTGAATTTTGTTATCGATAAATGTATCAAAGGACTGATCGAAGATGGGATACCCAAGAAGGTGAAGCGATTCTTTAGTAATAATTCTGATGCCAGGAGCCATTTGTCTAAAGCTATCTATTATGTCGGTTTTGTTTGGACATGTGTCCATAATGAAAAGTTCGCATTTAGAAAAATTAAGAGAGAGCCCAATAGATTTTAACTCAGTAGTTAATTTTTTTAAATCATTGAGAACTGAAATCGCGTCTCCACCGAGTCATCTAGATACCACACATTTAAGTTTGAATTTAGTTCTTTGATTATGGGATGTATAGAAAGACAAAAAATTGCTGGACCAAGTGGGTCACTCTGTTGACAACCTACAGAGGACGTTAAAACGTTGGTTTTATAAAATAATTTAGATGGAGAACTGTAACACTGCCAAAGGAATTTATATAAGAGAGGAATTTTGTCCTTTACCTGCGTCAACAAGGCACCCCTATCTACAGAATTGAATGCATTGGAAACGTCCACCTTCAGTAACACTTCTCCTGCTTGGTGCTCGAGGTATGTTCGCACCGCATGGACAGCAGCTTCGCAGCCGCTCTTAGACCCAAATCGCAGTTGCACAGGCTGAAGTTCAGCACTAAGAGCACCGAGGATAGAGCGGCAACCGATTTTGGAAGCTAACCGTCGAAAAGTACCGACGGCAATAGGGCGAATGCCACCATCTTTTTTAGTTAAAGCGCAGAGGTTAGCGCCATATAAAATGTCTCTAATTTCGTTTGGGACTTGACCGGTCAACATGATGTTAACCAGGTCCGTCAAGTCCTTTAGGAGTTTGTCGCTCGTTTCACCGCAGCCGCAGTTTAGGAGGTCTTTGAGGTGCTGCGGAGTCAGACCATCCAGGCCCCCTGCAGATCCATTTGGAAAAGACATTACTGCTACGATAACATCCTGTGCGGTGGCGATGAGAATTGGGTCACTCGGCTGCGGTGGGTCTGGGAGAAGGAGGTATGTGGCTGGAAGCGGATGTTTGCTGTGTAGTGCTAAAAGTGTATCCGCGTTGTCAGGAGCCACAGTGTCGTCAGAAAAGAGTAAACGAGCTGCACCTTTGATATCACCATCAGAAACTTTACCTTCAACTTTTTTAAATATGCTGTTATTTATATGCCTATGTGTATCGGCAGTGGGATAGACAGAAACGTCACCGGAGCAATGGTTTACATTATTAACAATACGTTACAATAATTAGGTAGAAAACCGAATTCTTCTCTAACTTAAAGCACGCCATCCTTCTTGCATTAATTCCCGTGCAAAGAAAATCGAAGTCATCTTCGCGTTCATACGTAATGCAATATTCATAAAAATCCTTTTGTTTTGTAATCGTATTTCTGTTTGTTGTGTCACACATTTGGTTAATTATTCCAACTTCTCTGTTAAAAAGAAAATGTAGAATTGATGGACACATTTTTTCTTATTTTAACAACTAATACAATTAGGGAATCAGTGCCTATTTTTAATTCTCAGTGGCAATTGTAAAATTTTTGACAGAACGTTTTTTTTAATGAGAACGAATGAAAAAAGGTTACATTAAAAAAGGTTTTATTACATATTGATTTATAAACAGTCATGGAAATTGATTTGTGTACATTAAATACTTTGTCATAGTGACAATCAACATCTAGACGCTAGAGATTTCATGCCAAAAGTGCCAAGATTCTAAATGGTATGGAATCAAATTCCTGGGCCATACCTACACGAATAACTAAATACTTAATGATATTATTTACAAACAAGGTTTTAATACAGTATTATATTCAAGTTAGTTTTGTAAATAATTATTTCCAAACTAATTTAAAACATATTTACATTTCTACTTCTTTTTGCCCTTATATCTTGATTCAAAATTGATAATCACTATTTGCTCAAGGTTTTTAGGGGTCATACTGCATCGCCGGTTTGTAAAAATCCATTTTAATATTGAAAATTACCTTTCAACTTCTACAGATGTAATAGGGGCATACTTAAAATAAGGCCATAAATCTATATTCTCATTCCTTCCATCAAGACGAACTTCCTTATTGTCGTTTAAGTCAGCCATTATTTGCATAGTCGGTAATTCCTTGTTGTGTAAAACTGTTTTATGCTTTTTATAAATAAACTTTCCTTTGTCATGCAGACTGACCCTTGATAATTTGGCTGTCACAGTTTTAACTACTTGAAGCGACTCACTCAATGTCAGCGTAGAACTTTCCATTTGCTTGGTAGCTTTTACTAAAACTGTGCAGCTTGCAGTTATGGATTCTAAATGATTTTTCAGATGAGGTTTCCCAATTGCTAATTTAGTCCGTCTTACTTTTGCGGTATTCTGGTCATCGAGATTGTTAAGAACGTTTTTGATTTCATCGAAGTAAGTGTTGTAGTAAATACAAGCTTCAATCCAGGTATTCCATCTTGTTATAACTGGACGGGGGGGTTGTGGCATATTTGGATATATCTGTTTCAACATTTTTGTTCGTGATGGGGATTTTAAAAATGTCGTTTTCATACTACAAATCAACTCATTTACATCCTCATACAAACCTCGAACTGTGTCAGCAACACGGTTGAAACCATGGGCCAAGCATGTCACGTGTATCATATTTGGAAATGAATTCCGTAGTTTTTCCCGCTTTTACCATATAGGGAGCCCCGTCAGTCAAAAATAACACCACCTTTTCATTGCAATCGTCATTCCCATAAAGATTTTTCAACGATTCGGTTACTAAACTGTTTACAGTGGCATGATTAGTCCTGTCAAGGACCTTGGAAGCTATTATGTGTGGTTTACTTGCGTTAGTCTTTTTGAATGCTCCAACGATGACATTGGCCACATTTTGGTCCAATTGATCTTTCGTCTCGTCAACACTTATACTACGATTTCTAATTCAAGACCAAAAAAACTACGACAGATACGTCACTGTCAAAATTGACAACATTTAAATGACATCTGAGTTTGTTTCTTGGCTTGCGCCAAATGGACAATGTCACAAGTACAATACCAGATTTTGTACCAAAAATCTCCGGTGTTTAAGTTTTTATTATCTCCTCTTGTAATTATGTAATAATAAGTATTCCTAGTTATTTTGTTAAAACATAGAGTTAAAGTTACCAATAAATAAATTATCTTAGCGTGTTTAAAAAATAAAAATAAATTTATTATTGTAAAAATATTTTATTGTAGTGGCAACCTTGTGGTAGTTTTTTTGGTCTTGAATTAGAAATCGTAGTATACGTAAATATACGAATCCGCGATATCATTCCTGACAGAATCGAAAACGTTTTTGAACATTTTAGGTGAATATTGTACTCTTAAGTTTGACTCCGATGGAACTCTTGTTGTTTTTGCATCAATGCACTTTTGAAGGAAGTTACGGAAATTCTCATTTTCTAATTGCACCCATGGTATATTTGACGCTTACCATAAAATTTGTAAGATCCAGGTTAAACTCTTTTTGTGTTAAATTCCTTCTTCTCTTTGAATATGTTTAGTTTGCAAATGTGCTGTGACATTGCTGACCTTTGATGTTATATATTGATCACAACAGGAACAATAAACGTTTTCGTCGTTTTCGATTAAAAACGGATATCTGTAGCAAAACTGGTGTAAAGATGACATTGTGCCTATTTACATTTATCTAACAATACCTAACATATATATTAATAATAATTAGAACACAATAATATGTATTATTATAAGCTGAAAGCTATACGAGTATAAGTCAATTTGACATGATACTGATTATTTCAAGTATCGATATCGGTTATCTGCAGAGGTTGTTAAATGATTAATTTATAATATAACGAATTAATCGGAATCATACTCTATGCAGTGTGACGTCATTTTCGCGGCAACTGGCATGAACATTACGGGCTCTGATTATAAGTGATGACGATAATTTTACTTTAAATTTTTTCAAAAACTGATAATTCACCATACAGCCACTTGTCCAGTGGATTTTAAAAATAAGAACTTGCATAATCTTTTAATTGTTCTCTGCGTTTAGTTCTCGCACTAAACATTTCTCTGTCAATGTTTTTTAAATGTCGACAAATTTCGAATAACGGGGCAAACAATATAAATAATATTTTTATATGCGGTTAATTTATTTTCATGATTCTTAGTTATTTATTAGAGATTTCTCACGAATGTTTTAATTTTAATAATATGATGGTATTTAATGAGGCAGTTGAAAATTAATAAGTTTACCAAACGTAAACAAATAAAATATAAAACAGGAATGATTGTGTCCAAATCAATATAAAAGTTATTTTGAACTTATGATCTTCTCCGAATGATAAATATGGTATGGATTCTAAAAAAGAATCAGTGTGTTTATAAGGTTGTTGGTTGAACTAAAATTAAAAATGATGTCCATATTTTTTACTATTGTGTTTACATATAATTCTAATTCTTACTAATATATTTTGGTTTAAATGAAACATATGATTCGGACCCGAAATATTATTTCTATTCCTAAAAAAAATAAGTACCTCCTAATGAACTTCATGGCACTGATATATTAAATTCAAAATGTAGATTGGTGATTAATTCTAACCATATTTGGAGAAAAGCACTAAGCCTCGGCAGGAATGTCAGTTTGCAGATTCGTTCGTCCTTCAAAATCATACTCATCCACGAAGTCTCTGCCTCTGCAGTTATATACTATCTTAGGATCTTGGGAATAATTAATTTAGATGTGTGACTTTCGCGGAAATCGAAGAAAATATTATTAAATATGATAATTATCAATATTATGCCACATTAATATTCTGTTTTACAAAATTATATGTAGTGATAGTACCTATGGGAAAAAAAAGCAAAAAATATTTGGTTATATGATGTATCTGTCGAAGGTTGTTATGCCAAATTAAAATATAATGCGACATATTAGTGAATCCTCCAGAGCGTGTACCTGTACCTTCGAAATGATCGTGAACTGGAGGAAAAGCCGGATAAATAACCGGAGAATGCTGTTACCGAACTAAATGCTAAGTGATGTCTTTACGTGACAACACTACGACGAACTTTTCAGGTTGCTTGCCGTCTACGAGGTAGGCAAATAAAAGTTCTCAGCACTACACCAATTGGAGTTGTTGAATACGTCTTTATCAAGGAATCAATACGAACGCAAGGAAGAACATTGGAAAAGCGACTAAAGTTGCGGTGCATTATATTTCCTTAGGTCTGTATTTTATTTGTATGTCATAGGGGGCAAACAAATGAACGGGTTGCCTGATGGAAATCGATTACCGTCGCCCAGACACCTGCAACACCAGAGGAGTCACAGTGCGTTGCCGGCCTTTCAGATGGGAGTACGCTCTTTTCTTGAAGGTGTTCTTGAGGATACCACCGGAAGTGACAATTCATTCCACAATGCAGTCGTGCGAGGCAGTAAATTTCTAGAATAACGCACAGTTGTGGACTGCCAGCTATCTAAGTGGTGAGGACGAAAGAAGTTTCGCGTAGAATGATGGCGGAAAGATGCGGCAGGGATCAATTCGAACAATTCGTCGGAGCACTCCCCGTTATATAAGCGGTAAAAAAAGCAGAGAAGGTACATCTCTGCCCAACGCCAAGGAGTCAAGCCTATCTGAAATTCGCTGGCAGCCGACGATACGAATCGCTTTCCGTTGACTGCGATCTAGAGGGAGAAGCTGGTACTTGGACGCCCCAGCCCACAGATGACAACAGTATTCCATATGTGGGCGAACTGCGCATTGTAAATCTGTAGGCAATGAGCCGCAGTGAAATGAGTGCCGGAGTGAGAACTTATCATGGACATAATATTTGACTAGACTTATGGCTTCGGCTAATATCCGAGTTACGTAGGTATCACTTTCTTGCATTGTCCGTTACAACTTACACTAGTACTAATATTAACAGAATCGATGAATAGATATTAAAAAGTGTGGGTATTGGCCTGTTGTTTACCTCTAATTGTAATTTCTTGCATTGTATTTCTCCTGTTATTTTATGAGATGTGCAATAAAGAGTACTTGTATTTGTATTTGTATTTGTATTGATTCTGTGATACGAAATGTATTAGCGATATTCCTCTTTGGTAGTTATATTTTCGTCTTTTGAAGAATGCTTTCCATGACCTCGGCTGAATTGTAACAACACTAATTCGTACGTGACTATTGCAGCCGCCACCTGGAACATATATAAAAGTTGTTATTTAAAGTGATTCAGTATCGGTATGTATTCATTGTGGGTAATAATCATGATTATCGACTCCATAGCCTCGTATATTCAGATCCCATGATAGTTCTTGAATATGCGGGTTCTGTCTCTGTGCAACAGCATCGAGAAAAATAAAATTTTAATTATATTAATCTTTTACTAGGAGGTCCGCAACTTCGTTCTTGTATTTTTATCTTTGACGTAGACGGGTTAAAAAGTATCCTATAAGCATTTCTGAATGTCCAGTTATCCCTTTACCAAAATTGGTTAAAATGTGTCCAGCCGTTTCGGAGGGATGAGGAAAACAAGGAAATTATGACCAACAGATGGCGCCAGGCTGGCATGGCGCCGCGCGCCCATACAAAACAAAAGACGATCCAGTATCGCTCTATGTGTAGGAACCTTTCTTGCACGAGCCCAACTCGCACTTGACCGGTTTTTTCTAAGTTGATCAGTTTTTGCACTTTGTCATGGGACGCACTGTATTGTCACGTGTGAGGGCAACATAAAAATTACTTGAATAAGAATAAGAATAAAACGGAAATTTTATTCTTATTCAAATCGATATGAGTAAGAATAAATTCTTGTACTCGTTGTTTTAAATAAAATGAACGGGAGTAAATCATTCTCATTTTATTTTAAATGGAGAATAGGTAAGAAACGAAATAATTATTTCAAAAGTGGGGTAATTGTAAATAACGTTTTATCGATTAAAATGTTATTTCGAATAAAGTTAATTTTGTTGTAACATCGGTTATATTTTGTAAATTGATTTTCACCCATTGAATGGTGGAATTGATTTGAAATTAGTTGAGCGTAAAAGTACTCGTAGGTTTATGATTTCTTATGATAGGTATTTTCGTGAAATATTGATTGGTAATGGTAATGATGATGGTGGTGGTGCTGGTGGTATTGGCTATGGTGATGATGATGAATATGGTGGTGACTGGTGGTGATAATGATGATGGTGGTGATTGTGATGATGATAATGATGAATATGTTGGTGACTAGTGGTGTTGATGGTGATGATGTTAGTGGTATTGGTGATGATGATGATGATGATGATGATGCACGGGTATGATGATGGCGGTGTTGATTCTGATGGAGATGGTCATGGTGGTGTATAATGATAATGATGATTGTAATGACGTTGCCGGTAGTGATGGTGATGATGACGATGACCACAAAATTGCCATCATTACCACAATCATAATCAACATCATCATCAACATTACTACCACCGTCACCATTCCCATCACCATCACGTCACCATTCATCACCTCCACCACCATTACTATCATAATCACAACCACCACCACAACAACCGCCACCACCATCACCACCACCCCATCATAAACTTATGTGCAACTAAAGGACCAACTAGTTGTAGCAAGGCGTCTGAGACAGCCCTGTGCGTCTCACACGCACACATTGACACTGACATTCAAGATTCAGTTTTTAGTAGGCAGTGTCCGCCCTGTGACACGATACTACTAGTATTAATAATAAGGAGTTAGGGTCGGAAGGACTAGTTTGAAGAATGACTATGTAAGAAGAAGGTCTAATATGTGTTAGGTCACGGTGGTATAATGTCCAAGCACATAAAATACCGTAATATTATAATGACTGGGTATAAAATTGGACTTAGTTGTACAAGGTCTTTGTTTACAAAATGGCCAAATAAGCGAAATGTGCTAATAGCAAATCGACTTAGTAGCAGCACATACTGATAGTAAAACGACAAAATAAGCATTTAGCCAAATATTTATTAAGTCGCGGTTGCAAAACGCCGGCCGACATAATCGAATGTCAATAAGGAAACAGTCATTGAACCAATTCTAATTGGTATACTGTACTCCCGGTTCCCAAGATACAGGCTGTGCCTAGTTTGGGGCCGTTGGAAATTTCTTATGCTTATGTGTAAATTCCAGTGTGTAAGTGAAATATTTGTAAAATGTCCAATTGTAATAAGTTTTTTTTTTGGTAAATAAATTATTTGTATTTGTATTGAGCTGTTGTTTTGTCAAATTTCGTCAAAATCAGGATAATAGTTGAGTTGGAATAAAGTAACAGTAACTTTTTGTTAAAATATTATTTGCCTGCTTCATTCAACCACTGCTTTTGTACAAATATTCAATTCATTATCTTTTATAACTTGGACGTTGTGCGATCACGACGTTTTGCTACTTAGACGCTTTTATTCCAAGACGTTGTACTATCTAGACAAAATACATAATGTGTCATTTTACGACCAAGGCATAATGCAATATGGCCCAAAACCTACCTAGTAATTTTAAAACAATGGCTTTTTGATATTATGACAATCGTGCAATCAAGACATACTGCTTACCTAGTCATTGTTAAAAAGTCATTGTGTTTACTAAGGTATTATACAATTATGACGTTTCACGGACATAGTCATTCTTTAAACTAGTCCTTACGACCCTAACCCATAATAAGTCATATTTGCTCCGGGCACCCAGACTACACTCTTAGTCGTTGAATTTTATTTGAATTAAAAAATCATGACTTAATTTATTTGATTAAGAATAAGTTATCTTCATTAAATTTTCTTAGTACTTAAACAGTTATTCTCGACGAAATTATTTAAATAATTTTGACAGGAATGAAATAAATATGAAATTTTTCTTACAAATTCTAATTCAAATAATAATTTTATTCTTGAATGCCTAACACTGAACATAAGCGACCGGATGATTATCACATAATACCTTTAATATCATATTTCTCGTTATAACAAAGAAGAATCCACAGATTGCAAGTTTGCTGTAAGTAATTTGATCCATTGTCCGCTGAATCTAAAAAACAGATAGAATTAGTTTCTTATTTTGCTATCTTATAGGCGCGTGAAAATGTTAATTGAGTCAGGACACAGGAAGTTGAATTAGAATTTTATCAATGTTCGGTGTTAATCTATCTTAACTATTTGGTGTATTTAGCAGCAAAGGACGACAAATAAACTATTATGTCGGTATTTTAATAAAAATCCCGTTTTGTAACAATTGAAACCATTGTTAACATTTCTGTAGAATTAAATTTCATATAAATATAAGATGTACATTTACCTCGACATTATACACAGAAGATGCTACTGTACGGGAAGTATTAGGAGAGATGTGAATCAAACAAATGTTGGGACCGAACTGACCTATATTGAAGAGTAAATGCGATTATTAAGAGTACATAAGGTTGAGTATACATTATAATATAGCTTACCACTACACCTCCCATTCGATGGGAAAAAAAAAAAGAAAAGAGAAAAAGGGAATACTTTTTCTTTTCTTTTTTTCTTTTTTTTTTTTTCGTTCTACATAACTTGTTTTCGCTTATACTATTGAAAAATTTTTTTTTTTTTATATCTAAATACAATAAAATATCTGGATAAAATATTCATACATAGTACATTTTAGTACGGTTTTTGTGAACGACGTCCAGTTTTCCGTCCTTAATAATCTGTACATTTGGTGACAAGTCCTTAACTACTTTATATGGGCCGGAATACAAAGTATCCATTTTAGTGCCCGTTTCATTTTTTACTAATATTAAGTCACCGTTGGTGTAATTAATTGGGTTTACATAATCATCATAAGATTGTTTTCTCTTAAATTTACTCTTAAGAAGGTTTTCTCTTGCCTCCTTTTGAGATAGTTGTAAACGATATTTCAACTCACACGGGTAGCTGTCGTAATTATAAAGTGGATCTATGTTGTTTACAATATTACTGGGAAGTGAACACATTTTCCCGAATACCAGTTCATACGGAGTAAACTTCGTCTCGGAATGTACAGCCGTATTAAATGCGAAACGCCAAAAAGGGAGCCACTGGCTCCAGGTTTCAGGATGATTGTCAGTTTGGATTCGTAGGAACGATTTTAAATGTTTGTGTGTTACCTCTAGGGATCCAATAGATTGGTGATGGTAAGCTGTGGACTGTAACTTGTTGATTTTTAATAGTTTACATACCTCCTGGAATAAAGTGGACATAAATTCTTGCCCTCTGTCTGTAGCTATATTTTTCGGAACGCCGTATCTAAGGATGAAATGATTGACTAATGCCCTGGCAACTTCAGCCGTCTGTTTCGTAAGTAAAGGATATGCCTCAACATATTTTGTTAATTCGCATTGGATCGTTAATATGTACGAATATCCGTTGTCATCTACCTCTAATGGCCCTACCAGATCTAAGTAAATTTTCTCAAATGCTGTGTTTGCTGTGGTAGTTAAAGTCATAGGTTCTCTTATTGGCAATGGGTGCTTATTACGCTGGCATTGATCACACCGTTTTACAAATTTCTTTACGTCACTAGCTATACCTGGCCAGTAATAGTATTTCTTGATGTTGTTAGTCATCCGCCTTATACCTGCATGACCACTGCTAGGTAGAAGATGAAAGTCATTAATGATGACTCGTCTGTCATCTTTGCTTTCCACTCGTTGCACACTATTTAAGACACATAATTTTGGTCCTGAACGCATATTCATTGTTTTTAGTTCGTCCGCTAACTTTTTAATAAAAATGTGATTTTTGTTATTTTTTATGATACATACTTCACTTATATTCTCTAATGCGCACATCTTGTCTAACTCAGTCACGAATTCCGCTCGCGTCATTCGTGATTCCGAGTTGAAATATTTTATGTAAATTGTTTGTTTACTTCGAACAAAACACAAATGTTCACTTTCCGCACTAATAACCCCTTCCTTACGTAGTTTCTCTATATTTATAGCATCACTGAAACAAAGTTCTACTGATTCTGCCGGCTTGAACTGTGTATTTATAACCTGTGGCTGATTTAATTTAATTGGTATTAAGGTAGTCGATTCTGTATCTACCGGTGTGTTTGTACTTGCTAACTTCTTGGCTTGTCTTCTTGTCATAACGTTTATGCTATTAGTTTCATGTAAATTTTTTAACTGGTCTGATGTCATGCAAATCCGAGACAATGCGTCTGCCGCTGCATTGTTTGATGCTTTTACATATTCTACCTCAAAACTGTACTCCTCTAAAAGTAATCTAAATTTCATCAATCGACTAGATGGGTCCTTCATATTAAAAAGATAGATTAATGGCTGGTGATCTGTTTTTATTTTAAAACAACGTCCGTACAGGTATGGGCGAAAATGTTTTACAGCCCACACTATAGCGAGGAGTTCTTTTTCTATTACTGGATAATTTTTCTCTGCTGGGTTTAAGGCTCTACTAGCAAAAGCGACCGGTCTGCCATTTTGGTTTGACAATATCGCGCCAATAGATTTATTTGATGCATCTGTTTGTACTATAAATTGGTTCTGTTCCGATAAGTCTGGGTAGTCAAGGACAGGTGGACTGGTAACACAATCTTTTAATGTTTCAAATGCTGTCTGGCAATGTTCATCCCAAATAAACGCTGAATTCTTTTTACATAGTGAGTTTAACGGTTGCGCTATAGCTGCAAAATTTTTAACAAATTTTCTATAGTAGTTTGCGAATGCTACAAATCTTTTAACTTCCTCTGTGTTTTGTGGACATGGGTAGTTTTTAATAGTATTAATTTTTTCTGGATCCGGCATAATGCCTTCATTGGAAATCACATGGCCTAGGTAAAGTATTTTCTTTTTTAGGAAATCACATTTAGTTGGGTTTAATTTCAAATTTACTTTTCGTAGCCTTTCTAGTACAGTTTGCAAGTGTTTATTATGTATTTCCAAATTTTTGCCAAATATGATTAAATCATCAAGGTAAATTAAACATTTTTCATAGTTTAAACCTGCTAAAGCTATGTTCATCATACGTGAAAATGAGCTAGGACTTGTTTTGAGGCCCATTGGCATTCTTGTCATTTGATACTGCCCTGAGGCAAAAGCTGTTAATTTTCTGCTGTTTTTATCAAGTTCGACATTGTAATATCCCTGGTATAAATCTAGGTGGGTGAAATAAACACTGCCAGACAGTGATTCTAAAACCTCGGTAATGTCGGGTAGTGGGAATTTATCATCTTCAATTGAATTATTTAGCTTGCGATAATCTATTACCAAACGCCATTTCTTCTCTCCGCTCTCGTCTGTTTTCTTTGGCACTAATAATATTGGGCTAGACCAATCACTTTTACTAGGTTCTATTATACCTTCATGTAGCATTTTGTCTATTTGCCGTTTAACTTCTGTTTTTTGTGAAACTGGTAGCCTGTAAGGTTTTGTGAATATAGGACTTATATTCGGTTTCAACGTAATGTTATGTGTATATATATCTGTTGTGCTTAAAGAATCACCTGGTAAATAGAAAACGTCTGCGTATTTCGCACAGATACTCTCGATCGTTGTCTGTTCTTCCTTATTTAAATGACAAATGTTTAGCTGGGCGAATAGCTGTTTTACTCTGTTCGCATTTTGATTTATTTCATCAAAGTTACAGATATCGAATTGACTTAGTTTGTGAATTGTAGGGTTTATATTTTCTAACGATAAATCATTGTCGGTAACGTTTAATATCTTTATTGGTATCATTCCGTTTATTGGCGTTGCAATAGAGCTTGCCAAGTATATGCCTTCTTGTATAGTCGTTGAACATACTACACAGTCTTCACTAAAATTTGTTTCCAAAAAATGTATAGATTCGCATCGCCGGGGTATATTAATAGCTTTGCTACAGTTATTCTTTATCGGAAAACTAATACTAACTCCGGAATTTAGTTGCAATGTCAGATCGTTGTTATAAAAATCCAATTTACCTTTATACTTATATAAGAAATCGCGTCCTAGTATACCGTCAGACTTTATTGGTAACGTTTCAAATACGTAAAACTTATGTTGCACATTCGTATCTCCCAAAGGTAGGGTAAGATAAACATATCCGATGGCCTGTACTTTTCCACCAAGTCCGTTTATGATAATGTTCTCTTTATGGATTGGAATGTTATGCTTTGCTACATGACCATATTTGCATGCCGACAAGGATGCCCCGGTATCTACTAGGAATGACGAGGATGACATAAACACGAAACAATTACTGTCACCGACTAATATTTGGTGATCACTGTTAGTTCCGAAAAAACTGAATCGGGGCTTCCGACGCAGGGTTCTCGGGAACGTTCTGGGGTGCATCGTCCGGTTCATTCAAAATGTGGATGTCACGCGACTCTTGTTGTTGCCTGTTATTATTAATAAACGTACCTCTATTTAGACGCCCTCGGGTGTCATGACCTCTTGAGGTCCACGGCTGGTGCCAACTACGGCTCTGATTTCCATGCTGGAAGTTTCGGCCTCTGTAGTTGGAGGAGGCCCTGTTGTTGTAGCCTCCACGTGGTCCTCTATAATTATTCCTGTTACCTCTAGTGGGGTAGTAATAACTATCTCTAAACATACCCAGTACTTCTCCCGATGCTGGTGTCGAGGACATTTCTTCGTCTTGAGCACCCTGTATCGCCTCCTGGAGCGACTTGTAGTTTCTCGCTGAAATTATTGTGCTTATTCTACGGTTCCGTAAGCCGTTGGCAAAACGTTTAATTGCGTAATTTTCATTTATTGGTTTCAATATTTTATAACACTCTGTATTGCCGTCTGCTTGCGATACCGTAAGGTCAACAAACAAATCAGTTAATATTTTCCCGTAATCCGAAACTGACATATCATTTTGCCTTATTGTTTCCATTCGGCTCTGAATTGCCGTGGCTGCCTTTTTTGGCAACAATTCCGTTCGCATATCCTTCAACAACGCTTCAACACTGTCATAAGAAGTTTTTAATTTTAATTTAGCAGATTGTGACAGCCTACTTTTCAACACGAAATTAATCAAACTTTTTTTACAGTCCGACTTCGAAAGAATTGAATCATAATATTCAATGTTATCTATCAATTGCTTAGTGGCCGTCTCGTCATCTGTCATACTCGGTAGAAGGCTTAAAGCGGTCTTTAAATCGAAAGTGGCCATGGTTACTTTTGGCTCGTTGCCTTCGTTCTTGTTACTAATATCCTGACATAATGTAATTACCTCGTCGTATGATGATATTATTTTCCTATAAAATTGTTCTAAAAGAGGTAAATCTTCAGTATCTATTTTACCTGATTTAGTACTACTGTCAATTTCCGCTAAACAACTCTCATATCGCTCATATATTGCGCGTGCTTCGTTAGCTTTTGTATCTAAAATGGGGCCGGTCCTTCTAGCCGGGCCAATCTTAATTAGGTATGTTCTGATGCCCTTCAATTCCTCATATAGAGATTCTAATACGTCTGCCATCAATATATGAACGATACTTATAATTTATAATTATGCTTATGGATTAAATTAGTTGTATATTTTAAACATAAATGATAAATGCAACGACATCTACGTAATAAGTTCATGTAAACTGTAACTGTAGATAAGCAGTTAATTAATTTATTACTCGATTTTTTTTTTTTTGATGTTATTAATCAAGTTTTACTCACGATTTTTCACTTCCGCACTAAATACTCACTATTTTCACGAACAGTTTTATTTTTTATTGCACTTCACTAAACGTCGAGAGCTGGGTGGTCCTTCTCTGGCCATTTAAGGTGCGGCGCCAGCCGCCTCGCGCTGATGGTGTCGTTTTGCCGACGAATGCACTGTAGATATTGTCGCACAAGTTTGGATGCAAAAAAACAAAATAATATCAACCCGATGATTCCAATTGCAATTGACAAGATGACGACGAATTTTATGGAAACATCTTCAAAGTGTTGTATGGCTGCACTATTACTTGTTTGACACATGATGGTGTTTAATTTAAAGAAAAATAAAAATGTGTATAGGTATGATACGTCTTTCAAATATTTCTTTCCTTCTCTTTTTTCTAAACCTGTTCCGGAACTCTCGGGTATAGCTGTGGCTGAGCGCCTTCGCTGCCGGTGTCTCCAGGTGATCGGCGATATATTGACCTTCGCAAAGTGTTACGATGAATTTCCCGTGTTATCCATTCAAGGTGACAATTTCTATATATCTTATATATTGCATAAAGTACCCCCAATAGGATGGTCAACACTATTATGGATAACAAGATATTAGTAGTTGTAATGTGGAATTTAAATTCCTCAATAGAGGAGTTGTTACTTCCCCCCACGGAATTTTGCACCACTATTGTTTCTTCTGATTTGGATTGTTGTTTGCCCATATTGCTGCTATATCCGCACACACGTCTATCACCCGAAAAACACGAAACTGTTTTTGAACCATTGTCACTTCGCGATAGTTCTATGAATCCGTGCACATATTTCTGTCTATATATGGAGAACGGTCTCAAATTCGCACGACACGCGCTAAGCGGTGGCCTCTGGCAGGATCGCCATGTACGGGAAGTATTAGGAGAGATGTGAATCAAACAAATGTTGGGACCGAACTGACCTATATTGAAGAGTAAATGCGATTATTAAGAGTACATAAGGTTGAGTATACATTATAATATAGCTTACCACTACACTACGTTTCTCAACGCAAATATTGGTTTCTTAGCCGCTGCATGCACACTGGATGCTAACAAAGACGTAATCATGGCTCTCAGAACGAGAAAAAGAAAAGAGAATATATAATAAACTGCATGTGAAACACCGTTCAGACCCCTGAAAATATTATTTTCTTATATAAGAGATAATACCGTTGTATACTAGTTTACCGTGATAATTGAAATTCTCATTCCTCAAACATATGATTCTGCCCCGAAATTTTATTCCTATTCCTAACAAAATAAGTACCAAATGAACTTCATGACACTGATATTTACTATATTTAAAATGTTATTTGGTGATTATTTCCAAGCATATTTGGAGAAAAGAACTAAATACATGCCTCAGCGGGAATGTCATTTCGCGGATTCGTATTATTGAAGGACGAGGCGTAGCCGAGAAAATCATACTCATCCACGAACTTACTTTTCCCGGCCTCTGCAGTAATGTCCTATTAATAGAATAAAGTTCGCGTTTATACACATACCGGGTGTTAACACCTGGTATGACATGTAATTGATTGCATTATGTTAATGTATATTATTGTTAATTTGAAAATGTATCAGGGTACAGTTTTGCTTACGACTGCGGTGTCCGAGATTGTTCATATAAAACACACCGATGTATACTATAAATTATTCAAATAACCCCATCTGACTTTTTAACTTACGCGTCCAATCCTTTTTGATCGCACGTGTGAAATCCGGAATATCCTTGACTGAAACAAATTAATAACCTAAATGTAGCGGTTATATAATAATTCGGTACATAATAAAATATATAAGAATCATACTTAAGCGTATTGAATAGCTGCACACAAATAAAGTATAGATCGATAAAAAATGATAGCAGTACGAAACAGCTTAATTTCGTATTAACTAGCTTCACCAGCGTCATTAAATGGCAGTAATGAATCCGCACTTTTTCCCAAGTGGCCGCATTCTGCGTTACGTAAAGAAAATAAAATTACTCACGATATAATTGGAATAATTAGTTATTAAAACCTGTGAATATAAAACATATATTAACAATGTAAATCATAGATAGACTATTATGAATGTGACGGAAAAAAAAAGCGAACATTGTACTAAGTAAATTAATTGTTTATGAAATACTAAGATATAATCGTAGAGGTAACAGGCTACAATGGAAGTTAGTTCGCAAAATTAGGGCATAGGTCGATAGCATAATGTCAAATTGATGTCTAGGATTGCTGCAATGTATATCCGAAATCAGTAGGCGATATTTTGCGTTACCAATATTTCCTTGGAGACGACCATGACGCTATTGACGTCAAAATTCAATGTGCAGGTTTCATAAATAATATTTATGAAACCTGCACATTGAATTTTGACATTGAAAGAATATATTTATTAAATATATTCTTTTATTATTTTTTTCTTACATTAAATATTCAAAAACTTACTTTCTTCTTCGTCTCATTAACTAAATCACTAAACTCTTGACAGTAAGATTTAAGGTAAAGACTGATACACATTATAAATACATCAGTGAAATTCCAAAGAAAGGTTGCTTGGAAGTTAGCAATCTGAAAATAAATAATAATTTTAATATTCACGGAGAAGTTAGACTCACAGGCGCAACTGTCTTCGTATTATTTGCCATTTAACGAAAAAATAAATACATTCAATATGTATTAGAAGTCACAGGTCCATCTTTCTTTGTCTCTACACCTAACCCGCGATCACGGCGCATATCTTATATTATGATTGATCATTAAAAACTTTACTAGACTGAACTCTTCATCATTGGCGTCAATATCGCGCGTGAATTATCACGGTTCAACATTAAGCAAATGTAAACGTGTGCCTTTTACGTAATATGAGATGGACGAGACATAGTGTTTTAAGTCTTACGTATAGATTGCGTGTATTGCTTGCGTATAGATTCCCTTTCCATTTCTTGAGGAATAAATGTTCTTTTGTTGAATTAATTATTACCACAGTATCACTTACGTCAAAAATATAATTTATTGAAATATTTACCTCCAATAAAATTGCTTTCCAAATTGCATACGAATTGTAGTCGTAAATATATGGCATTCTGAACATGAAGTAGTTTTTGAACACCTTTGATGAGAACGTATAGTCTTCAACACAATCCATTACAAGATTCATCACAAATACCACGGAGAGAATATTTTCCACTGGAAATCGAACATAATAAATCAATTACCTACAATTGACAACATTTTTTAACGGCTCCTCCTATATAATAAAATAAAGGATAAAAAATAAATATATAAATATATAAAGCATGAACACGCCAAAACGTGGGCACACATAAGTGCTTATATTTTTTTATTCGCATAGTATACAAACGATTTAGTACTAATTTCATTAATTTCATAGTATGATGAATAAAAAATATTATGATCGTTTCCCATTCCTTCATTTGTTTTCACGATGGCGAGCTCCGAACATGAGCAGCGTGAAACAATTTTGCTCAAACATACAGAAAATCCGCATTTAAGCTATAGATCTCTAGCAAAATCGTTAAAATATTCGTAATCCACCGTATTTTCCGTCTTAAAAAAGTTTCGGGAGCGTTTTATCGTCAGAACGGAAGCCAGGTAGTGGAGGAAAGCAAGGAGTAAAAGAAAAAAAAAAAGGAAGCCCGAGTAAAGGTGCGCCCAGACCGCCGCTTAAAATACGGTGACGGTACGGAATCGCAGTGACGCATCGTATCCGTACCGTTTTTATCGCATGCCCTCCACACCGCCGCTTAAAATACGGAGTCGGTACGGAATCGCAGTGACGCATCGTATCCGTACCGTTTTTAACGCATGCCCTCCACACCGCTGCTTAAAATACGGAGACGGTACGGAATCGCAGTGACGCATTGTATCCATTGTATAATAATTCAGTGAATTAAGGAGTTTGACCTTACAAACGGTCCAGAAGTTTTGAATTTTTGATAATATGTTGTGTGATGAACTCGAATATTTGTTCTTGGGTCATGGATGTTATCTATATATGTATTTATATATGATGTATATCGTCGTCTAGTACCCATAGTACCTACACGCTTTGCTTAGTTTGGGACTAAGTAAATCGATTTGTGTATGATTGTCCCGTGATATTTATTTATTTATTATTTATTTATAATGATTTTGTCTGGGCCTGAAGGTCTACTTTCACGAAACTATAACTTGTAAAAAAAAAAATCTGATATGGGATACGTATCCGCAAAATTCGATTAATCGCGGAATTTCGAGAATCAAATACATAAAATTGACAAATTTGAACAATGACATTTTATCTGATGAACGTGAGCATAGATCAGAAACTGCTCGAGAATGTGAAGGTCGGTTAGAAACTGACGAAGGAGGTATGATTCTATTCACTAATGAATTTTATCATATTGCGAAATCGGAAGATGAGCTTCGTAGCTCAAGTTTTTTCTGATTTAGAACAAAATATTGACGAAAATTGGCTTTCTGAAAGAATGATATTGGCACCAAAAAATCAAATTGTTTTCAAAATCAACAAAAAAATCTCGAACAAAATAACTTTACACAAACAAAAATGTTTAACTCCGTCGACACTATCATGTACGCTTATGTATGACACCACCACTTATCCCGTTGAATTTTTTAACTCTTTGGAGCTATCCGGGGTGCCAGCCCACACACTTGAACTGAAGGTGGGCGTACCAGTTTTGTTAATGCGCAAATTAGACGCACCCAAATTATGCAACGGCAATAGATTAAGAATCGCCGAATTAGGGAAGTACATTGTGAAGGGCACGATTCTAACGGGAGAAGCCAAAGGACAAAGTGTACTTATACCACGTATTCCAAGCATAGCAAATAATTTACCATTTAATTTTAAACTTCAATAGTTTCCATTATAAGTTGCAAAAAAATTACATGTTTTTGCTGACCGCAATAAATCATTTAATTTAGTCTATAGAACTATACTCCAATAAACTAAGTTGTAAAACCCAAGATAGAAAAATAATAGTAGGTAGTTTACCTAATCATATTATGTCCCAATTTCATAATATAACAATATTGTTCGGTGAATAGAACCTTACCTTCTTCGTCAATTGATTGTCGACCGTCGCCGTATCTGACAGTCTAATTGTTTTTTTTAATTGTCAATATCAAGTAACGAGTTCTACGCGTACGAAGTTGCAGGCAAAAGCTAGTATTTAATAAAAATAAGGCGAAGTTATGAAATTTTGAATTTCATTGTATGAGTAAGGATGCTGCTGTACTTCTAAATACCTATTTAGGTAGTATTATCAAGGAAGATTATATGAACAGTAAAAGTAGCTTTGTAAAGGCAATTTATATTATCATCTAGGAATACGGCAGCACCTTGTCAACACGAAAAAAATAATTATAATCTTAGTTGGGTATCCCGTACGTACAAGGCGGGAAGAAATATAATTTTCTTTTTAAATTTTTTTAAGGTACAGAATGAGGGAGGAGGAAGGTTATTTCTACCTATAAACAAAAAAAAAACGGTGCTAAATGATAGCATGGCGATATATTGAAAGAGAGATATTTATTACTAAGTATCTCTCATTAAAGCTTAATTTGATGTGTCATCAGTTGCAAGTTGAAAAAAAAAACATTTATTCGAGATTTTAATTAAACTTTCAGAAGAATTTAGGATGTGTACTATAGTTTTCTTGACTTTCAATAACTAATTATGGCAACATTCGGAATTTTTGAAATTTTATTTTTGGTCGTATTGTATAAGCGGGTGTAAGTTATATGAAAATGTATATACCATATACATATAGCATAACATTTTCATAAAACTTACGATCAACGTTTACTTCTAGTTAAACCACCTACATGTGGGAATAGATTTCATTATTAATATGCTGTTTTTATTTCATTACTTAGATAAGAAACAGTCTACCTGCAAAATATCGAACGTCACATTTCATATTCTTCGGTTTCCGCGACCGTCACACATTTTTAATGAAACAATATAACCAACCTTTTTTTAGTCAAGCTTTGACAACGGTAACTGGAAAGCTACCGAAACGTCAGGGAGGCTCAAATAATTAATATTCGCGATTTAATCCGTTTAGATTGTTTAATTTAAACGTCACATTTCTCATTTGTAAACTTTTACCTTCTTTTTTACACCATTGAGGTTGAATATTAAAGACGTTGATTTATGTTCAGACATAGAAGTGTTCGTAGCAATATCTTCTCGTCCAAAATACCTCAAAGCGCCTAAAGACGAAAGTCTACAACCGAGGTCTGCTACCAAGTGATGACATACGGAACAGAAACGTGGCCTCTTACTGTGGACCTTATAAGGAAGCTCAAAGTTGCACGGCGCGCTATGAAAAGGGCTATGCTCAATGTTTTTTGCGAGATCAAATTAGAAATGAGGAGATCCGTGAACGAACAAAAGTCGTTGATATATTGCCCGACAGATTAGCAAGCTGAAGTGGCAGTGGGCGGCACATAGCATGTAGAACTGACGGCCGATGGGGCAGGAGGTTGTCGAATGGAGGCCACGTACCGGCAATTGCAGCGTGTGACGTCCACCCACAAGGTGGATAGACAACCAGGTAACGGTTGCAGGAAGCCGCTGGATTCAGGCCACAAAACACAATTTTTTTTTCGTGCCACCAACATTTCTATGTCATATTGCATCTAATTCAAAGCACGAGACGTTTCTCATAAAAATATTTTACTTTTGAAGGTATATATTTAATAGGTACAACAGAATAAAATATAGACAAACTGTCATAACAGTTTCGCAGGGCTTTAGATTATATGTAATCTTTGTTGTAAAATTAATAAGGAAATAAATAAATAAATAATAATAACAATAAATTAAATTAAACAATAAAACTAATAACTAAACCTAAATATTATCTAATCAAAAAGCCCGCCCCGAATCGTTCCCGGTGCAAAAGTTCCCAACACGCTCGCCGCGTTACCGCGCTGGACCGCGATGGACAGCCTCTGCACCAAGAACGACTCGGAACGGGTGTCATGGCCTCTCTCTCGTAACCGACGCCCCACTTCCCTCAGGAACTTTAGTGCGTCGGAGCTCCAAACACCGACCGGTAGTTTCCACCGCGAGTAGGACAAACAGGTAATTGGTGAGAGCGGAGTATTTCTCACGCTTCCTATTTGCCACCACTTCCGCTGCTGCGCCAGCTGACCTGGTGGTATGACCAAGGTGTGAAGCTGCAAAAGTGCTGACGCATGTGGCGTCCCACAATAGGCACTTACCTTTCTGCCACGGCACCAAGGTCATACCATCCGGCCTTTTCCCATCCGTCCGGCTAAGGCCTGAGGGCTCCAGCACGCATGGAACATTTGCCGAAATTAGGGCTCTCCGGGCAATGTCATTTAGGGCGTAGTGGCGAGAGAATCTCCCGGCACACCGACAACAACTCAAGGCGTGGTGACCGTTGCTCTCCACCATGGTGCCGCAGATGCATACATGAGGTTCACAAACATCGCAGCCCAAGCGGAAAGCCACGGCCACCCGCAACGAGTCGTTATCGAGCAAGGTACCCAGATGAGGTGAAGGAAGTGCATGAAGCCATGCTCCATGCTTTTACTTTTCGTTTAATCCCCTTGAAGAGATGAATTTTAATAAAAATTGGGCAAGTGCGAGTCCGACTCGCGCATGAAGGGTTCCGTACCTATATATATATATATATATATATTTATAATCTATAACAAGTTTGTTGTATGGGAGCCCCCCTTAAATATTTATTTTATTTTATTTTTAGTATTTGTTGTTATAGCGGCAATAGAAATACATCATCTGTGAAAATTTCAACTGTCTAGCTATCACCGTTCTTGAGATACAGCCTGGTGACAGACGGACGGACGGACGGACGGACAGCGAAGTCTCAGTAATAGGGTCCCGTTTTTACCCTTTGGGTACGGAACCCTAAAAATCGACAGATCTCACACTAATCGCCACCACAGAATAAAGACACTAGCGCAACTATCAAAGGCATTGAAAATGTAATAAAGAAATAAAGTATTTTATCACTGCCAAAGTGCTAACTTAGATACTTTTCCATACACATATGAGTACCCAACATAAAAATTACATCACGTCTTTGTCGCTATGTGTATGGAGCGTTATCAGCGTTCCGTAGAAATATCGGACTTTAGCGGTCGTTACTGATCTTTAACTGTCTAATTGTAGTTTAGTCCCCTATAATAAAAATTGGGCAAGTGCGAGCCCGACTCGCGCATGAAGGGTTCCGTACCTATACATATATATAATCTATAACAAGTTTGTTGTATGGGAGCCCCCCTTAAATATTTATTTTATTTTATTTTTAGTATTTGTTGTTATAGCGGCAATAGAAATACATCATCTGTGAAAATTTCAACTGTCTAGCTATCACCGTTGTTGAGATACAGCCTGGTGACAGACGGACGGACGGACGGACGGACGGACGGACGGACGGAGGGACGGACGGACGGACGGACGGACAGCGAAGTCTCAGTAATAGGGTCCCGTTTTTACCCTTTGGGTACGGAACCCTAAAAAAATGGGCAAGTGCGAGTCAGACTCGCGCATTAAGGGTTCCGTCCCATTATCTATAACAAGTTTGTTGTATGGGAGCCCCCCTTAAATATTCATTTTATTTTATTTTTAGTATTTGTTGTTATAGCGGCAATATAAATACATCATTTGTGAAAATTTCAACTGTCTAGCTATCACCGTTCTTGAGATACAGCCTGGTGACAGACGGACGGACGGACGGACAGCGAAGTCTCAGTAATAGGGACCCGTTTTTAACCTTTGGGTACGGAAACCTAAAAAAGGATTGAATGACATACTAAAAAAAATGTCGTCATGCCTATATGGAATGCCTTATTGTGTGCAGGTCCGAAGCAAAATAATAATATAAATATTATATGCGGGCGGACCTAAAGCTAATCCAAGAATAATAAAAGTTACGGCATTAGATTTATGCGTTCTTCTTTTGTTCCATTCTTTAGTTACACAACATTCCAGTCGCACAGCTTCTTTTAAAAATCCAGCATAATTCCAAGCCAAGAAAAGGAATAAAACGGCTGAGATCATCGCTGTGGCGTTGAACACGAAGCTTGCTAAAATATAAAAGATTTGTGTTATTGTTGAGGTAAAAAACTACTTAGCTGTATTTTGGGAAATACTGTTATATTACTGAAATAAAATTTCAACGTACAAAGACTTGCCAGTGTTAGCTGCCGGGTTATTAATTGAATAAAACTGAATCCAGTCAAAATTAACTGTCCAATAATTGTCATAGCATAGTAGAAGGCGTAAGGTGTCCATAAGCTAAACCTGAACCTCAGAAAATATAATTAGAGTAAATAAAATTCATTTCGTTCACACTCACATTGATTTCGTGCACCTAGTTGTAACTAATAATAACAAGAGGGAAAGATGAGTAAGGTGATATAAATTTAATCTAGAATCAGTTCTAGTCGTTATTTTTTTACAAATCAGTTACATTTTGTTTAGCTTTCGGTGAGTGAAGTAGCTTTTATGTTATATGTACTCGAGCCATTTATATTTTTATGTTACGTTTGCTCACATTTTTTTTTGAGACATGACTTGAACTGTGTCAGGGCTGGTTAGCCCTAACTACCAGTAGTCGGACTTGGTGCGGGAGTATAACCCGCTAATGGGATTATCTTCGCGCCACAGGGGTAATTTCATAATTTGGGTTGAAGTGACGCGGGCGCACTGGGCGCATGGCATGGACTACGTCGTGTATAGACTGAACCGAATCAGTCCGACTTAGGGCAGGAGGAGAGGGGAAAGGGAATCGGGTTATGAAAAAGAAAAACGTGAACTAAGTAGCGGTAGTTAGGCAGTGTGTTTGTATGTTTGTTACTGCTTCATACCCAAACGGCTGGACCAATTTTGATAACATTTTATAACAAGGTAGCTGGCACCCTGGATTAACACATTATCTCTTATAAATTTATAAATTATTCTGTAGGGGAACCAACAGCTACAAATAATACATTGGTCATATAAATAGTTAACGGAGAGCCAATTACAGGTTCCCACCGGTAGTGTCATTATATACAAGATAAGGTGCTCACACATTGCACAACATCGCATCTAGCAGTGATTACAAACTAAGTAAACAAAAAATTCGGCAAGTGCGAGTCCCAGTCGCGCATGAAGGATTCCGTACCATAATCTATAACAAGTTCCCCCCTTAAATATTTATTTTATTTTATTTTTAGTATTTGTTGTTATAGCGGCAATAGAAATACATCATCTGTAAAAATTTCAACTGTCTAGCTATCACCGTTCTTGACATACAGCCTGCTGACAGACGGACGGACGGACAGCGAAGTCTCAGTAATAGGGTCCCGTTTTTACCCCTTTGGGTACGGAACCCTAAAAATCAATGTCCCAAACAAATTATGTTTCGATTAAAGCATCCCCATTTTTCATCCCGATATAATGTAGTGTTCCCGTGGGATAAGCGGGAAACACCACGGGGCGCAGCTAGTCTTCAAATAACACACGTTTTACTTAAATACTCGTAGTTTGTTTATTTCCAGTTACTAGTCCCACAAAGCGGCTCGTTCGGGATTGGCGTACATCGCGTGTTTAGGTCTGCGAAAACCTTTATCGTTCTTATACTCACCTTAATTTTTCAAAGGCAGGCTGATTTAAAGCCTCCACTGGAAAAAATCCAACCCATCTGCAAATACTCATTGGATACTGCAGGTATAAATGCATTATACATTTTTTGTTATTATGTGCTCGGTTAAAAATCTTCATCGTTCACACACTTTAAAATGAAGAGAAAGATATATTTTTGTCGATAAAATATTTTGCTACATCACTTTCGTATCTATGCCCCGAGTTAGCACAGGTATGAGACATTTACAGCTATCCGAAAGTTAAAACAATATTTTCTCTTGTCACTTCAACCGCAATGCTTCTTATTGACAGTTCGAATTCATTTGTGTTCGTGATTCAAGTAAACAAAATAATTATACCGGACAGAAACTGTTTTTACTCGTACAACATAGGAAATTTAAATAAACAGATCAATATCTCAATGCGTTAATAATAACGTGTAATTTTTTTTATCCCTCTTGCTTGCATGGTCGTTACACGTAGGCAATGTGGGTGTATATGCTCAACATTACGGTCGAGCTTTGAGGGCATGATCAATTTTCATGCAACATTACGGCCTAGACATGCCAATGATATCGGCTATTATTGTCAGTCCAGTCTGTCTTTTAGGTTGTACATTAAACTAGTTTTTAAAATGGCGTCTAATTTGAATTTTAATGAGGCAGATGTCTCTTTTTTCGACGAAGTAGTACCTAGTAATAGTCGTTGGTTTCTAATGTTTGGGAATGCAGATTTCAAAACGAAATTATTTTTTGATTTCAAGATGACGGACAGAACTTCTTTGTAATAATAGAAATAGAAAAGTCTCATTATCGAATTCTTGCTCTTTCTGGGACGATCATTATGACGTGATTACTATTTCCGTGATTTTTTTTCTTTACTATAGTCGGGTAAACCATCCTTGGACGTGCAGCTACTAGCTACGTCTAGCCGTTAGGGCGTGATAAGAGGTCAAAGAAAATTTTACTGACAGATAGCGTACAGCCTGGCGCCATCCTACTATGATTCTCGTTAGTAATTCGTGATTTATCGCCGTTGATACACAATGTATGTACACTTGCTTATGCTTGTATGTGTATATGAGTCATTTTCAAAAAACATGTAAAAGGCTTAATTAAAAAAAATACGATTGCTTCTTTCTAACTTCAACCTAAAAACTAGGGACGACTTGGATGGTTAGTAGAACATATAACATACCAACAATATATATTATAAATAATATTTAATTAACCAAATGAGAAAGATTAATAACTTTCCTCAACCATAATTTGCTAAATGGAACTCGCAATAAAGTTAGTTTTCATCCAAATCGGGTTTGATCTTGAGCTGCATTGAATCACAAACTCTATACGTTTTCTACCACAATGTTTCCACTGGAGGCAGGCCCGGGCTGCAGGACGGCCATGACATGGTAGTTTTTTTTTAGACTACAGCCACATCACCGTTGTCTTTGCTGTATGGCATGAAGAACCCGTCTTGTTGTACAGTAAATTCATTTCTATGTTCTACTTTTGGTATAGATGGCAGCAAACTCTTTTAAGACGCTTTCTTCTTCTTCTTCTTCTCGTGTCGAGGTTCCCTTTCAAATACTTGATGCCCAATGAGCAGTTGTGTTGATGGCTCTGGTCGTCGCATCTCTCAGGTCGTAGTCAGAGCAGGAATGCGGGCATGCGGGGCACGCCAACAGGTGCGCCATAGTTTGCGGCGCTGTGTTGCAGACGCACTGGGTTGTCCGATCGTGGAGTAGTCCCCATCTTGCCATGTTCTGCTTACAGCGGCCCACTTGGGATCTGAGCCTGTTTAAAGCCCTCCATATGGGCCATGGCTCTTTTGTAAGACGCTTTTGTATTTCTCGGCATATATAAATTGCAGGCATTCCACACCCTGGGGCGACATACAGCCTCAAATCATTAAATATGCTGAAAACTACATCTTTCGCTTAACTCTGTATTTATGAAATAAGTCTCATTAAATATCTAATCATTTTTTTTTAAAGATTGAGAACGACGATTTTTCTTGAAGGTCCAGATCGGCCAGATATCTCTGCTATTCCATGTTGAATTCCGCTCGCAGATGTTCAGTTTTTGTTAGACTGTTCTGTACATATCGATCCGGCAACGGAATATTACTATGAGATTGTAGCAAGCAAAATGTAGGTTATGTTCTGCGTTACGATCCTATGTAGATTCAGTTACCCCTAGGGGTCTTGAATTACTGAACCGATTTCGACAATTGGGGTGTAAAATGGTTCGGACAAAATGGGCAAGTCAGACCGGGCATACGAAATCACCCATAATCCAATATCATTTGTGTCCAGCGAGATTGGCGACCTGAAAAAGGCTCGATAAGATAGACCAATAAAGTATTTTATTTTTACCGTCATGTCTATGGCCTCGTATCTCTCAACTACGTGGACTATCTATTAATTAGTTACTGGTTAGCCTCTATTCTTGGTTATGTTGGATAAAACGGAAACTAAGTAAGTTGCTTGTTTTCTAATTATTTAAAGTCAACTACGGAAGCAATGATTAAGAGACGGGAGGTTCGAGAGAAAAATAGATACCTACACATTAGAAAAATAAACACAATTACTTACA
The DNA here is from genome assembly GCA_947623375.1 of Apotomis capreana. Classification (NCBI taxonomy): domain Eukaryota; kingdom Metazoa; phylum Arthropoda; class Insecta; order Lepidoptera; family Tortricidae; genus Apotomis; species Apotomis capreana. The sequence continues at coordinate 25,567,247 of OX392498.1, read as the reverse complement.
CTTCAATTCGCACGTAAAGTGTTTTCTTGAGAACGTAAACTGAATAATTTTGAAGTCGCGAGTGGAGTTATGAAACGTTGGGCTCGGGGCCCACTAAAAACAAAACAGCAACCAAGAAAGATAAGTAAAGTATAAGTACATATGTTACTAAAAAAAACTATCTATCGTGTAGTTTCTTTGTAATAACGGTTACCCGACGTGCCCGACGTGCTCATGGCCGGTTTTTTCAGTCACAAGTATGATTATTGATGATGGCGCAGATGGCGCTACTGGCCATGTAAACATCGGGCTCTGTTACTTTTAATTAATTCATTTAGTCGAAGTAGTTATTTTGTGATGAAAAGTGATATATATACATTTGGTGTTATCCTTTTTACAAAAACTGTGTTTTAAAACTTTTAGTCTGTGTATAAAATAGTGAATATTGTGGAGTGACTTAACACTGCACTAACGGCGAGTACTGTTTTGAAAACCATTACGAATCATTTCTAGCTTGATGTGGACAAAAAAAACAGTGTTATTGTTATAATCTGCCATTCTGTATTTTTATATTGAATACTTATATGCTAACATGCATATTTTGATAATAATTCTAACAGAAGAATATTAAATTTCGGATTGATGAATGACTACTACTGCCATCTATCTTAACACAACAGTACTAAACCATCCGTTATCGAGATGAAACAGAACGTGTTAATATCTTATGGGAGACAATAAGGATTGAGTGAGATACCGACTTTTTGTTCGGAACGTCTGCAATAAATGCATAACGTCGTCGGTTAGCTCCGCCCACCAAATGATGCACTTTGCCGTAAAAATAGGCCTACTTTTCGTCATATGAACATTATATTATTGTATTAAGAAAATAACTGCAGCCCACGATGTCTTTCAAAGATAATATCACCGTCAGAAGACATAAAAACATACTTAATTCGTCGGACAGTATAGTTTTTGATTGTAAATATACAAATAATTGCAGCCAAAACAGTTTGCCAGACATATCGAAATGCGACACATCTACATTAAATGAACTAAAAAACAAAGTTGAAAGGTTGCATTCGGAGCTTGATATAGCAAATGAGGAAATATGCAAATTATCCCTAGAGGTTTCGGATTTGAGAAATTCAAATGAACTTTATAAGAAGAAAATTGACATGTACAAAACTATCACTGTCTCGGATGTTTTGAAACATAAAGTCTCGACCAAAATACACACTAGGATGTCATGTACACCTACATACAGACAGATCGACCGACTGCGCTGCTTAAAAACGACCAGTACACAGCGCTCCCATAATGTATGTCGGGTACTGGAACAGCTATATTCGCCACCAAAGTCTGAGCATGGGCGGGATGGATCTTTACTGCAGGATGATGTAAATGACACTATTGTTTTCTGTAGTCGACAAAAACAATGTATAAGTGCATCAACTCCAAGACAACGAACTTCAAGCCCCATATATTCTTCTGGAAACCAACAATTTGAAGCCGATATAGACCTTTCACCAGAAAAAGTTATGACTGGGATAAACGGGGTATCTAGTGCGCCGCCAAAACCAAAACTATGTATAGTAGTAGTAGGGATTCGCCGATACTACGATACGCGGCGGACGGGCCTGATGGGCGGCATCCAGGGCGGATTTGGCGGACCACCAAACCTAAAAAAAAAAAAAAAAAAAAAAAAAAAAAAAAAAAAAAAAAAAAAAAAAAAATAGCCCCCTACTTAGAGCGTTTGGAATAGGTCCCAGGACGCTCAGACAGCTCTGTCAAGACTTACAGAACGCCCTACGCTAACAATGCAACACCTTCCCCGACCCATCGACCCTTTTCTATTGTCTACCCGAGCTCGGGTTTTATTGCCCTCTCGGACGTCGAGCTCACTTTTATTACGGTCTACTATTGTTTCCCTCTTTTATATTTCTCTTTGGCTACAACTGTCTACAACTTCCTTTGCAAACGGTATACATCTTTTAAGAACATTCTTTAGGTAAAGCTGGACAAATACCTAAACATCTCATACCTAAACTATCACACTAGGTCCGCAACCTTGGTTCTTATTGGAATCGCTGTTTCAACCCAGCCTGTCTCACATCGTGTCTTTACTCCAAGGTTTCTTACTACGTGATGTGTGCTACGGTGTACGTATCACTAATCTAAGCTAACCTATGCTAGATCACAATTCTAACCTAACCTAACCTAAGCTACAGGACTACGCCCAGCTAACGCAGGATACGTTACTTGACTACTTAACTTCAGGTAGCCTTACTTCAAAGTATGTCTCTTGTTGCACTACATATGCTGCATTTGGAACGTTGTTCTATTTATATATTTTATCTTGTTCAACTTAACATTACTTCTAACTTAACTATCACTTAACTTCAAAAACTAATTTTGAAGAACTGCTTTATATACTTACCTACTTAAAACCAGCTACGAGCACAGCACAGTTGTTTTGGTCTTAAGAACGCTGTTCTAACCTAACCTAACCTTGCATAAATTTGACTACGTACTCAATGTTACTTTCATTTCTTTTTTGTAATAACCGACTTCAAAAAGGAGAAAGTTCTATGTAAAAATATTGCATGTAGCATAAGGATAATACGAATCTAATCTTACAATAGTAATGCGGTATTTTATACAGTAATAACTGCTTCAAAACTATACTAACTTATTTAAGCTGTAAGTTAAAAATACGAGTTCTATTTTTGCATATTTATTTATTTCGCCAAATATTATGTTCTTGAATAGATGCTTAAGAAAATACCTGAATAAACTTTGTAACTTGTACTAACGTGTATTTGTAGTGGGCTGAACTAAACTCGTTGATTTTTTAATTTGTTTGTTGGGTCCATATTGTTTGTAAAGATTTATGACAGGTTTCTTCTCCGAATCATCAAAAGATTCGAAAGTCTATTATAAATTTTATTACTGTTTGTTGGTGGCTGTTGGGCGCGGTACAAACTAGTCGAAACGTGATTTTAACGGTAATCTATTGTCACATCCTTATAAAAGCCGATGGACAGTGACGATCTATAAGTATTCAGAACCGAGTCGTGCTTGTTACCAGAGCTCTCTCAGTGTACAGTGACATAGTGTTGAATCGTGCTACAGTGCTTATAAAAAATGGCAAATGTAAGTATGTACTATTTTTTATAAAATATGTATGTAGTATTTTTATGTACTATTTGTTTAACAGTGTTTTTTTTCTGTAACTTGTGTTCATCGTGTTACTTGTTAAGTGTGTTAATCGGATGTATAACTTATTGTTGAATATTGTTACAGTTCACGGAAAACACTTTCAAGAATTTTTATTACCCTGAACCTGAACATGATGATTCAGGGAGTGATGAAGAAGGCACACTCGGTTTTAAAGTGAAACAAGCCATAGCGAAGAAACGTTCTGCAAATAGTATCGAGAGTTTCTTTGAAAAACCGCAGAAAAAAGTGAAACCAGTGAAGAGATCTTCCAGTGTGTCGCAAAGTTCCCATACCGGTGTTGCTTACCTATCTTCGGGTAAAGACGATGCTGCGTATGCATCACACCTTATTAAAATAGAAATATACGATCTTGAAAAAGTTAGGAACATCGCACCAGAAGAGCACTGGAAGCACGCCGATGTGAGATTAAAATCTTACATCTCAACTGAGCAAGATCCACAGCTTGAGACTGTCCGTGATGTTATATACAACATGACGAAAGACATAGCTTCGAAGGACACGTGCGTGAAATATTTTATAAACAATACGAAAAAGTAAACTAAGTGTTTGTGTAGTTTTAATACTAGGTTAAAACTGTATTTATTATATAAGACATTAGATAATATTTTATAACATACCCTTGTGTACTACTAGTATTATATATTTCTTACTGCTTAAACAACAACTTTTTGTTATTCAAAATTGTTAAGACTCGTTTTATAACCACATGTTGTAATTTGTTTTGTAGCTTAATCATATTGATCTATTTCCCTTTGCAAATGTATAAAAGTCTCCACCCTTTAATATAAAATCACTAAGCTACGTTTGTTATTTTAAGGAAAAAATTTGTTGTAATGTAATCACTATTTTTAGGTAAATAAGGTATAATTAAGGTATTATTTATAAATAAAAAATCAGTTTAGTATATATATATTGTTTTATTTCACAAAAATTGACTTAAACATATTTCTTAAAATTAAATCGTTACAAAGAGAATTCTCAGAAAACAAACTCAATAAATCGCTCATAGTTTTTCCTTGATACTTAAAATATAAATAAACTAAACAATATTCGCCACAAACTGAAGTAAAATGATTTTGAAGTGGTCTTTGGTTATAAAACCACCGTTTTGAATTTCTATTCAAAAATAACTTATGATAACCAGTAGGTTTCCGACCAAATGAGTCAAAGTATTCCCCTACACCTTTAGCATCAATATGCATTGCAACCCAGTGGGAACCTGGTTTCGAATCAGGGTCCAAATTGCTTACAATAAAAACTGGACGAGCAACCCAAATAGGGATTCGGTTAGCAGCAAAAACATTTGATTTAAATCTAGGGTTAATTTTTTTCATACAATATTGAATTTCATTAGTATCCATAATAAATAAAACATGTATACATTAATCGATGATGTTACAAACACAGATTAAGAAGAAATGAGATTAATTGTTAATTTCACTGTATTTATATTTATTTTAACTGTTGTAATCTACAGATACATCACGATTTTTGTTTATTTCAATAACATTATCAAATTCAGCGTACACAATACAGTTAATAGTAGTGCTCAAGGCATTATCAAAACGAACTTCTATCCGAACACTTCCGTGTCTTACAAGGTTCCAGTGTGAGGTAGAACTGGCTGACAGGTCAGGTGTCAAATCAAAACATAACAAACAGTAACCGTCCCCGTAATCGGTTCTGCTTATTGCATTACCTTCATTGTGGAAGTGAATACCAGTCCCAGAAAATAGAGTATGATATGTTGATGCTATTAAACCAGAACTAAATGATGGTTGTAATGTTCTAGAAGGAATTTCATGACCATCTACAAATAAACTAAAAGAGTTCATATTATAATTTTGAAAATTGAAAGGGTTCAATGCAAAATTACCATTAAACGATGAATTTGATACAAAACCAATTATACATCTTTTAGGTACTTGTCCAAGAAATATGTTATCTAAAGTTTTACCCTGTATTCCTGACGGTATTGTAAGTACCTTTACTTCTGCTCTTGTGATAGGGTATTTTGCAGTTGTTGATGCTAGCACTTTCTGATGAGCTAACAAAACACTTGGACTGATTCTAGCTCTTCTTATTATGAGACTAGCGTCCATTATTTGTACCTTAAATTTCTTATCTTGGTGACAAATAAGATTAAACGATTCTTTTGATCGCACTAACTTCACACGCATTTCTACACCATTCACTAGAAACTTCTCTTGGTTAAACATATCACCATGTAAATGTCCAATCATTTCAACTTGTTTACTATCTGTAACAAATTCCATCCTTTTGTGAAATCCTTTGTTATTTGCGTCAATGGTGTCCATATAATGTGCTGTATCTTCATACCATAACCCACAAGTAAGGTGAGTTTTTTTAGCGGCTGGTCCATAGTTAAGTAGATTTTCCATGTAAGCACGGTAAGCATATGTGTTGTTTGGTGGCGAGATTAGTTTTTGATTTAAATATACGTCAAGTTGATTAAAAAGGGAGTGCAACCAATTATTAACGGGGGCAACTTGAGTATCAGGCTTTAACTTTGTACCATCCTGGTTTAATATTTTGGCGTTTATATGTAATAATGTATGTGATAAGTCAATGTAGTCATCACCTGAACCGGGGACTTGAAACTCAATAGGACCATCATCACTTAAAGATGAGATTGGTTTATAATGAACCCACTGTCCACTCTCAATACTTGTCTGTGTCGAAGGCAGGGCAAATATATCTAACTCAGATTTTGCACATTCACACGAATGATTGTGTAGGAATGACATGATTTACTTTGAAAATATATCGTCACTATATTTATTTCTCTTAGCTCCTCTTCGGCGCGATGCTTTCAAGGTAATGAGAGGTTCCCGTCTCTTAGTTGACATTTTATACCCAGATCCCGACATCAGAGAATCGATCTTTTCATCAGCTTTTCTTTTTAAGTTAGCACTAGCTTCTTTAAATCGAGACCTAACTGAACTATCTATAGGGCGTGAATTTACCATATCAGATAACAAACCAACCCCCGCATCTAACGCTTCTTTTCCAACAGTTTTAAAACCACTAGACAACAAAGGAATTACTGACCTAAACAGTCCCCCCAAAAAACTTCCAATCCCATGCCCTCGCTGAAACGGAACACCTTTATAGACAATTCCTATACCAGAACCAGCTTGATGGGTATAATAATGATCGTAGGGACAAGAGTGAGATGATCTTTTATAATTCATCTTAGCCGTTGAAAGTGTAGTTTCACGCAGGAAATTCCGAATTGAAATGGCACTCTTGCACCGGTAGTTGTTCTTATATCTATTTCCATAGTATCAAATTCTCTACGTAAAACAGGTACATAATGAGCGGGTGAGAAAATGTGTGTTTTATATGCTCCATAATGGAATTCTGTTGGATCTAATGGTATTATTCTAAGCAACGTAGTTATAACATCACCAACTACCTGTGGTTGTATGATGTCTGTATAAACAAATAATTGTGATGGTAAGCCCAAATACAAATTAACAGGATTTTTACCAAATGAAACTTGCCGTAAATTTGTTTTCGGTTTAAAACCTAACTGTAGACTTAGTATTGGGGTTGTTATAAGAGAAGTTATATCGTTATTAATTGTTGCTACCCCAACCATTTTGGTTAGATTATCATATCTAAACTTTACATTATTTTTCAGTTGTGGGTTGTCATTAAAAGCTTGAATAAAATTGTCAACGTTGTCATATGTAGTTGCTGGTATATGAGTTTTTATGTCTACAATTTTGGCTATCTTGTCAGTGGGTGACACTACTTTCTTTTTTAAATAAATCATATTTTCATGATCTTGAACATTGTACATTGAACAAGGGTATTGAAATTCTACTAAGCCAACTACCCATTCTCCTTCCAACTTTATACTCCTGGGTAATTTGGTTAAGAAGTGTGCAGTCGTATTATCGGTATAGTAGTCCGAGGAACTGTTACTTAACAATGTAATATAAAAGCTGTTTTCACTCATATTTTTTTTAAGCTTGAAGCGAGTATCCAAGAATTAAATTTGTTAGGATAACCTCGCCACTTCACTAGTACTTCTTTTCTGGCACCAACCCCACGTGAGCGTATTATTTTATCAATTTTATAATCAATGGAGGGGAGATAAGTCACTTTTTGTAATTCCTTAGAATAAAATGTACCAACGATAGGCTCACCTTCTAAATCTCTTAACGTATACACAACTCGTGGAAAGCGGTTTATTATTGAATCAATTCTAAATATTTCGTCACTCCAATTAGTTTCGTAACCCTTTTGAAATATATGTTTATATTTAGTAATTCTAACATGATCACCAACATTTAGTTTTGTGATTTCCAAAGTAAGTTGTCTATCCTTTTTTCTGTTATACAAATTACACCAAACAGTCATGATATTATCAAAATTTACATCGATAGGGCGCATTTTAATACTAGAATGATAACTGTGATTATAAGAATAAAGAAGTTCTTGCAAAATATCTATATATTTGTATGTATTCTTATGAGTAAAGTAACGCCACATTTTCATTTTAAGAGTTCTTTGAAACCTTTCTACTATACTTGCTTTAATGTCAGGATTGTTAGTAGTATAGTAGTTAATGTTTTTGCTCCTAAAGTAATCCCTTGCTGCCTTTGAAACAAATTCGGTGCCTTTATCAGATTGGATGTGACGAGGAGTAGAATTGGCTTCAGTAAATATGCTTTCAAAACAATTTATAACGGTTGTGGCATCTTTCTTTTTCATAGCTCTCGCAAAAGCATATTTACTGAACACATCAATAACACACAGAATATATTTGTATCCATCATTATATTGACTGTAAGTACCCATATCACTCAGATCAGCTTGCCAGAGTTCATTAAAGTTAGATAAGACGTATCTATTTCTTGTGAATCGCCTTTGAACCGGTTTATGCAGTGTGTACGTTTCTTGAGATTGTAACCAGTTCTTTACTTCGTCTTTGTTCATTCGTCCTTTCATTTGTTTACTTAATTTATTTAAACTACTGTAGCCTGCTGGATTAGATACATCGTAGTATATTGCATGAATGTCTAATAAGGGCTCCATCTTTCCCAATCTAGTTTCTTTTTGTTTGCCTTGAGCAGTACACTTGAAAGAGGTGTACTGGCGCTTGTGTCTTTAAATGACGATGACGATCGAGCACTTGATGGAGCAGATGATGCGTGAGGTTCACTCGATTGAGGTTTATTTATAAATTCTAGATTAGTAGGATTACCTATACAAGACGTAGGAACTTTTATATCTCTTAAAAATAAAGCAAACTCTTCCCATCCTGTTGGCTTAGGGCGTTTAAGAGATCTAACCGTATCGCTTACCAGATCGAGAATATTGCTGTTTGGAATAGTTCGATTGTTTATTACAACTTCACCATTTGTTTTCCACCATATTTTTGGTCTGCTTGACACAATACAAGTCAATAATGTTCTGGTTTTTTTCTCATATGATTTTGGTAAATTATCTATAATACGAGATGGACTGAATAGTACAGTTTCTGGATTTTTTGTACCAGACGGTGTAGCTGCAGTAACTGCAGAAACATCACCAACTGGTAGTGTTTTATTTGCAACTGATTCATAATTTTCATCCTCCTCCTTTTTGTTTACTTTTAAGTTTAAATCCTTACTTTCATCGTTGAGTTGATCAAACCCCTCCATCACTATTGGTATTTTAAATGGTTTTCGATCTGATTCAATAAAGTGCAAAAATCGTTGTAGTGCTTGAGAATATAATGCCCACTTTTCACGATCATTAATTTTACTCTTCAGGATTTTTTGCATCTCTCCGTCTAGGCGAGATGATACATTTTCGGGTTGGCTATCATTTCGTTTGAGTCTTTCAATAAAGTCTGGTTCAACTAACAACATTTTTTTTGTGTTTTCCATTTTATTTTATGTTACGGAGCTTACTAAGGCACTTAAAACTGCACCTAATGTAATAGGTAGAAATGCACCTCCTTTTTGAATAATAACAGTTTTCCTCAATTTGTGCTTCCCTTTCGAAACTAGTTTTCGTAATGTGTCTTTATATTTGTTTAGTTTTGATTTATCTTTTGATTCCAGTGGTATTTTCCCTTTTAAAACGTTATAAATACACTCACAAATAATATTAATTTCTTCATCTTCACAAGATTTTAGCAACGCTGTGCGATACTTTGGTTTAAGTAACTGCAGTGCTTCAAGTAAATGTTTATATGTGTGTACTCTTGGATGCATTATTTGGAACTGATTAAAACGTGTTGATTCTTGTCGTATTTAAACCCTTTCTTGGGAACATATACGGTACAATGCCCATCAAAAGGAAATATTTTAGTTTTAAAACGACATATGTCATCGGTATTTTGCTTCAGATCAATCATAAGGTAACCATGAGCATCTTTAGTGGCATCTTTGTAGGCTTCATCTACAAATTTTGGGTTCTCCGGATAAACTTGTCGTGACAAGTAGCGAATTTGTGTTTTATCCCTCGGGTTTTTGAAGTATACAATATAGCTGGTATTCAATGAAATATCACGTTGTCCTTTGCCTTGATGAAATATGTTTTGAGTAATATAAAAAACACTTAAGTTTCTATGGTGACTTCCTTTTGTAAAAATATCAACGATTCGTCCATCCGATTCTCTCATCAAGTCATCAATTATGAGAAGCTTGGGCTTTTTTCCATCAAATAAAGAAAAATCTGGTATTCCTTGGCTATAATTTACATTTTCCAGATTGTACAAAGGTTGCATTTCATCATAACACCAAATAATTTCATCAAATTCAACATTACATACTTCTTTTGCATTGTTTAAAAAATTGGTAACAAACTGAGTTTTACCACACCCACTTGGACCCGCTACTATTGTAGTGAAAGGGTGGTTAAAATGAATCATTATAAATTTTTAAATATGTGTGTTCATATGTTAACGGATTTTCTTCAAATGAGAAAATTTCTAGACCATAGCTTTTTAAATAAATTTGGTAAAAAAAATGGGGTAACAAATAAAAAAAAAAACAAAAATTTTGCTAATTATTTTTTAATATTTATATTATTCTAGATAAATCACATAAAAATTTACAAAAACATATTTTTTGCCAATCATTTTATTGCCAAAACTTAAAAAATAAAAAAAAAACATCCTAAAATACAATATTATGTACAAAAAATAAATATGAAAATTGAATGTTCCGTGTATTTTTTTTTTTTTTTTTTAAGAATTATGAGGTATTTTATAATGACCCCACGCAAGAGTATCCGAAGTGTTTTTCAATAAATATCGTTTTGTGTCGTTGTAAGATAATGATATTTTATTGACATTTTGCGTAAATAAAACATGCTTTATTGATCGGAATCGTAACATTTGAGCATGTTGTATATTTCTATCAAATAAACAACTTTTATAGTCGTTAAGGGTTAATTTTTTGGTAACACACTTGTTTATTCCTTTAGCTTTGGATATAATACCACTATTTTGAACATCTAAGGCATACATTTTTGATCTAAGACCAACAAACTCTTTCAAAATTTTGCCATTATTTTCGTCTTTAAAAAAACCTAACCTCTTTTTATTTAGTAATGGTAAACCATATGCATTGTTGGGTGGGTAATCAGATGTATCATAATACAAGTTCAGGTCAGATTTAATGTCCTCATAAAAGTTAGCAGTGTTTATTTCATATATTAAGCTATCAGTATCCGTGTAAAGGAGCTTGAGATTTTCCGTATATTTGTATTTCATATAATTGTAGTGGAATTCGTACATTAAAGTTTTCGATAGATCTAAAATGCAGAATCCAAGGTAAATTGGTTTGTTATAAAAGATTTTTGTTTTTTTCAATTGCACAGCAGCTAAATTCTCAGAAAATATTGATAAACTATGAAATTCAGGTTTAGATATTAAGGACTGTACCCCTTGGGATTTTCCGCGATTTTCCCAGTGACTTAATAATTTAACATTCACACGTTTCGTGACATTTTCCATTGTTTTACCAAAAACAGAATTATTCATAAGTTTAAAGAAATCTTTTTCAAAATCAGATGTCGCCAGCGAACGCATTCGGGTATTCAAATCTATGTAACTTTTTAACCAAGTAGATTGTTTGAACTTCAACACACGATGGATTTTCACTAAACGCAACCCATTTTTTAAACATTGTTTAAGATTTCTGTAATGTAATACATAATTATATTTATTGTTTAAATTGGGAATCAATTTTTTTTCTTTAGAATCACCTAGACAGAACGGCAAATCTGAATGAGAGTCATGTAATTCCTTGGGGTACTCTAGATCAACTTCTAATATAAACCCATATTCAGCATCGTCTGAAACATTGAAATCGGTATCTTTATTTACCCATTCAAATTTGCCAGACGGAAGACATTGTGACATAGCCCACCCATAGAGATTATTTGCGTCTAAGTACATGAGAAAAGATGAAGGAATATTTGGATCATAGTCTTCCATAAATGTATTATTTGCTTTTGCATGTCTGTTGCTACATTGGGAAATCCCTCCTCGAATGTTTTTCGCTATAAAAGCTATTTTGTCGACATCTGTTAAAAGTTCTAAACTTATTTTGGTAGTCCTCAACATCGAATCAAAGGAAATTCCAGGCGCGGTATAATAATGGGCGGGATCTAAACCATATGTCTTAAGACACACATTTCTAAAATTTTCAAATATGTCAGTTAGTAATAAAACATCTGTTTTCAGATAAAGATTGGGATAATCCCCCATATTTTTGCATTGGAAATGAGACCAAATATCTTGAGCATGTAGGAAATCGTTTTCGGAAATGTGACTGTCAGTAAGAGAACTATAGAATTGATCCTGTGTAGTGTGAAGGTTCTCCTTCACTGTTGGTGCTATATGGCCACCGACATAAAAGTAGAGTTGTGAATTGTATGTTTATATTTAGAATAAGATGTGTGACATCCGTCAATAAAATAAAATGTAGTAGTGAGTGATCGTGTGGCCTCTGGGCAATAAACACCTATATCGTACCTCTGCTCTTATTTATCCCCATCTGAAGCTTATCCCCCGGCAGTCGCCACACTTGGTGGAGGCGCGGGGTATTGGAAGTTTTCCCCGCTCCCAATTAATTTTGTTCACAGATTCTCGGGGATTGTACAATTACGTACGGAAAGCTTACGGTTTGCATAGGAGCCGTACAGGAGCGAAGCGCACTATCTATACGCGCACGACGCACAACGAAGGAGAAGTACATTTGGCAATTGCGAATTGCCAGCATCACTGCGGTATTGTATGTCCTGACGGCACCGCCGTGAAGGAGCGAATTCGACAAACGGGTGAAGTTGACGAATCATTGAATCACCCATTATCATTTTTCATCCCAAGCGATTATAATTTGTTTGTGCATTGTTTCGGACTCCACATAAAAATGGAGACGAGTACTTTTAATGGCTTATCTGACGTGGATGATTTCATATTCCAATTCAAAATAATGGCGCAAGTCAAAAAATATGATCCTGCACAATCGCAAGCAGCGATCGCAGCATATTTGTCAGGACCAGCGTTACAATTTTATAAGGCTAATCATGCAACTTTCACATCATTCGAAGATGTTTTGACGAAATTAAAAAGCGAATTCCCGTCGAGCCAAAATTATGTACAAAGTTTTTATTATCGTCGGCAGGAGACTCATGAATCACCAATAATATTCTATTATGCTCTGGAAGCATTGGCGTCTAAGGCCGGGAACATTGTAGAAACAGACTTCATCACCCATTATATTAAGAATTTACATGACAGCGCCAAATTATTCTTTACAACTTCAGCGATCAACACGAAGGCAGAGCTCAAGGCGGCTATTCATCGGTACAATGAGTATCATTCGCAAGAACAAAAACCCTCAATTGTTATACCAATTAACGAAACTCCATATCCAATGATCCAAAGCCAACAGGGTGAAATATCACTATCACCAATAAATGTTTCATCCCCAAATGTTTCGACGGCACCCCAATCAGCATTTTCTACACCAGTACCAGTTCATACGCCAGTACCAGTGTTTGCTACGTTAACCAACGATCAGGCGGTGAACACGCCTGTGAACCGTGGTTATCCAAGTTATAATTTCAGAACAAGACCACAACAAAATTATCGGGGCAACTACCAAGGAAATGCACCTTCGAGATCAACGTACCGGAATGAAGAGAATCGCCCAAACGCCGATGGACGACGCGGGACTGGAGCGACGCGGCGTTGAACACACTACGCTCCGATACTAATACAGGCAATAATGAACCTTTACATAATAGGTCTTATATAAATGTAGAAATATTTAATGACAAGTATCTAGCTCTGATAGATAGTGGAGCAAGCGTATCTTGCATTAGTCTGTCTATTGTCAAAAGTTTGAATATTAAATTTAATGATGATGATAGGATTTCTTTGAAGATAATCGGTGGCAAATTTGTTTGTACTGAGGGTTCAGTACAATTAAATATAATTGTAGATAATGTAGTATTTAATCATAGATTTAACATTATTGACATTAATTCTGACCAAATCATCATCGGTTATGACTTTTTGGTACAGAATGGTGCCAAAATTGATTTTCAGGAAAATAAAATATGCTTACAAGGAAGATTTACCACGCCCTTGGTAAATAATATAATAAAGGAATCAAGAAAACCAATGCCACTGCAAGAATCAAATAAACAAGGCATCCGATGTGAAACAGTGTATTTTGCAGAAGAGAATAAGGATAGTATACAAATTGGCAAGGAGTTGAACAATTCTCAGCAGCAGCAACTACTGACATTATTAAATAAATATGAAGATAGATTTGCCTACAGTCCTTCGAATCTAGGGGCATACAACGGATATAAAATAGACATCGAAACGACTGATGAAGTACCAGTACATAAACCGCCATATCGAATGTCCGAGAAACAGAAACAAATTATTGAAGAACAAGTTCAAGAAATGCTCAAGAATGACGTAATAGAACGTTGTCAAAGCCCGTACGCATCACCAGTTGTGATTGTAGAGAAAGCAGATGGGAAACCAAGGTTTTGTATAGATTTCAGAAGTTTAAACAAGAAAATTAAACCAGATGCATATCCAATACCGCGCATTGAAGAACTATTGACGTGTCTAGAAGGCGCACGTTTCTTTGCTGAACTGGATCTAAATTCAGGATATTGGCAACTATGTCTCGGAAAAGGCAAAGAAAAGACAGCTTTCATTTGTCAATCAGGTCTATATTCATTTAAAAAATTACCCATGGGATTGATAACAAGTATGGCTCATTTTCAGAGAGCAATGGACACAGTTTTAGCGGAAATGAAATACAAAAATGTTTTGGTATATGTTGACAACATCATTGTGTATGCAAAGACATATAAAGAGTTTTTAACAGCTTTGGAAAATGTTTTGCGAAGATTTCAGAAGGCAAATTTAACTTTGAAGCCGACGAAGTGTAAAATTGGGTTTACAAGCTTAACAGTATTAGGACATACTGTGTCGAAGGAGGGAATTGGCCCCGACATGGAGAAAGTGAAGGCAATGCAAGATGCAAAGCCACCATCCAACTTAAAGGAACTAAGATCAGTATTAGGTCTATTTTCGTATTACAGAAAATTTATTGACGGATTCGCTCAAATAACATTACCTCTAACAGAATTAACGAAGAAAGGACGTAAATTTGAATGGTCAACAGAAGCGCAAAAGGCCTTCAATATAATGAAAAACAAGATTTGTGAAGCTCCAATACTCAGATATTTCACAACAGATGAAGATGTGACAACGAGATTGTTTATAGATGCATCTGATAAATCTTTGGGAGCATGTATTATGCAAGGCAAATCAGATCTACGGCCAGTAGCATTCGCTTCGAGGAAATTAAGCGACGCAGAAAAACGTTATACAATAACAGAGAAAGAATGTTTAGGTCTTATATGGGCCTTATCATATTTTAAACAATATTTATGGGGCATGGAATTTGAAGTATTTACGGATCACAAGAGCCTGGTATGGTTACGATCACGTAGAGACATGAATGGACGTTTGGCGAGATGGGCTTTAGCTATACAACCGTGGAATTTTAAAATAATCCATTGTAAGGGAAAGGATAATATTCATGCAGATTACCTAAGCAGAAATCCCCTCTACAATGAGGAAAAACCAGAAGAGAATATCACACCGAATCAGGACGACTTATGTTTGTATAGTTTTGAAAAAATGGATTTATTACAGAAACAACAGGCTGACGAGGAATACAAAAATATATTTGAAAAATTATCAAATATAAACCAATATAAAGGTTATCACACGAAACGGAATATTTTATGCAAGAAAGTATGGGTTGATAACCAGCTGAAAAGTGTCACAGTTTTACCAGAAAACTTATTTAACGAGTGTATGGCAGAATTACATGATAACACATGGAGTGGAGGACACTTTGGCTTATTTAAAACTTTAAGAAAATTCAAGAATCGATATTATATTCCAAATGCAGAAAAGAAAATAGAAAATTATATAAAATCTTGTACAAAGTGTCAGGAAAAGAATATTTTACACCAGAGGGCGCCACTGCAAAATGTGAAGATTCAAAACTTTGGTCATCGAGTAGCAATGGATGTGCTTGGCCCATTCTGCAAATCAAAGGACGGACATAGATATGTCATTGGGGCTATAGAATACATGAGCAAATTTGCCATTTGTAAAGCAGTACCTAAAGTCACAGCAGAGGTTATCGCACAGTTTCTTGTTGAGAACATATTCTGCATCTTCGGGGGCATCGAATCAATCATCACAGATCGAGGTTCAGTCTTCACTTCAAAATTGGTGCAAAATACAGTAGAAGAATTTGGTGCTCGACTTCTACATACGACAGCATATCATCCACAGGCGAATGGCTTAATAGAAAGATTCTTCAAGACATTGACAACAGCTATGTCAAAATGTATACAAGAAGATCAGAAGGACTGGTCGTCAGCATTGCCAAGAATTGTCTTCTCATACAATACTTCAGTTCAAGCATCTACAGGCGTTGCGCCATATCATATAGTTTTTGGACGGGAGCCGTATTTTAATCAAGATTTGAAATTAAGAATTCATGAGGAAGAACAAACTACATTAAAGGAGAAAATGAACTACATACAAGATTTATCAGAGAAAGCAATGAAAAATATTGAAAAGGCTCAGCGTTCACAAAAACTACAATATGACAAGAAGACAAAATCAGTCCAATATGAACCTGATGATTTGGTCATGATTATAAAACCAAGACGGTTGACTGGAAGAAGTTTAAAACTTTGTAGATTATTTGTAGGACCATATAAGATAATACACCGATTGTCTCCATTGAATTATGTGGTGCAAAAACTCACTCCCAGTGGTCGTGCCAAGAATATAATAATTCATATTAACAGATTAAAGAAATTCTTTAATCGTTAATCCCAATTAATATAAACAGTTCTATATATTTCTAGGGTGTAAATAATAAAACTATTATTTTTCAGAAATTTTTAATTCAGGCTGACTGTACAAGGATGCAATTGTATTTGTTGCATTTACAAGTGTCACTGTTGTAAATATAATTTAATTTATTTCCACAAGATATTAGCTGCATTTCTAAGTTATTACTATAGGAAGTTTAATTTATAATTTCCTGCACTATAAATTACTGCACTTTGAATTTATTGCATTTTCAGTACCTTTTACTTGAAATAATTTTAACTTATTGTTTCCTCAGACCTCCAATATTTATTTATAATACTTTATTTCCAGCATTTTAATTTGTGTATGCTAATACATTTTTTTCTTTTCCATGTAATTCGACACTGCAAGGGCCGTTGCTGTCCCAGTTCCTTGGGATTTCAGCTGCTGGTGTGATTGAATGCCTCGCGCATTCGTCATCCAGGGGCGGCAGAGGTTCTGGCACGGGGTGCCAAGAACTTCATGCGGCCTGCATCGGGCCGATGCAGTCTGAAGATTTTGTATTGTTGTTTCTTTTGCCCTTATAATAAATAAATAATTTATTTAATTTTAACTAGGAGATAGGTAGGAATCTAAATAAAGGAATTTTTCGTATTTTTCGTTGATAACTAATTTTACGAATTGACGTTGACATTGCATTTGACATGTCAATATGACGTGTCATGACATCGTCTATGGTCGTGAAATTAGTTATGAGGTAATTTTTTTTATCGGTAAAGGTTTAGTTTTTTGGTACAAATACTTGGAATAAATTAAAAATATTTATTCCAGGTATTTATTTAGAACAAGGTACGGAATCTTGAAGCATAATTCATATGCTTCAGGATCCTAATGTGAAAATAATTAAGGTACAGATTTCTGGGGCATATTTAATATATATGCGCCAGGATTCTAATATAAAGCTAGTGGTAGACGGGTATCACTATTTGTTAGTCCTGTATGGATGTTTGAAGCAAGTGTCATAGACAATGTTTTCAAGCATCTAATACAAGGGCAGTGATATACCGTGGTACAACTGTTTGGGGCATGCGACGTGTGTCATATGTCATACTCCAGGCAGTTAAGGTTAGAACATTCGTAACAATTAAGTCGAGTGTTGTGTTTAAGCCGGTGTTACACCAGGCGATTGAATTACTAAAGCCTGTCATTTTAAATTTTGTATCGAATGGTCTATGCTTTAATATATTAAGTCAGATGACTTTTGGGGATTAGTGAAGTTGGTGCCTTGCCTTTTTAGCAGGTTTTTGTCAAGGCGAAGCCAGTGTCAGTCAACATGTCAGATCACGTAACATGCCATAGGCTAGTGTCTGCTCATGTCCTGACCCTGGTTATCTCTTAGCAAGAGACCATCTGGGTATGAATGTATGGGTATCCCTGCATAGGTAGGGACTTATGATATGTTAGGCAGGAGTAGTTCTGTCTAGTATTTCTGTAGTAAGATGAATGTTCCCCATTCACCCCGAGACGGCGGGAAATGTGAAGGTTCTCCTTCACTGTTGGTGCTATATGGCCACCGACATAAAAGTAGAGTTGTGAATTGTATGTTTATATTTAGAATAAGATGTGTGACATCCGTCAATAAAATAAAATGTAGTAGTGAGTGATCGTGTGGCCTCTGGGCAATAAACACCTATATCGTACCTCTGCTCTTATTTATCCCCATCTGAAGCTTATCCCCCGGCAGTCGCCACAGTAGGAAGCGAAGTTAATTTCAGTGAATCATACGAAGTCATGTACTCATATGGATAGACACCCTTCCGTATTAGACGTTTAAAGTCTTCTTCACGAGGAAAGTTCAATTTCAATTCGTAAAATTGGTCAGTAGTCAAGTTTTTAGCTAATTTATCCAAGCTACTCGACATAAATTTAAGAGAATCGACAAATCTCAATTTTACAACACGATTATTCACTTGTAAAGACTTAGAAAACGAAATATACTTTTCTTTATTTTGTGGGATTAGTTCTATGTCACCATCTTCAAGACCAAGTCCATGTACAATAAAATGACTATCGTAATTGCTCAAATTATGCAAAAATACAGGTACAAAATTGGGTGGTTTGTATTTTTCAGAACAAAATTTATGTGCAACGCCTTCGTAAAGTCCAGTATGATAATTATAAGAAACGGTTGAGTCATCATTCAAATTTCTATCACAAATATAACAAGCATGGCTTTGCATAATGTCTACCTTATTAGCATCTGTTAGAGGGAAAGAAGTTTTAGCAAACGCATTACTTTTACAAATAGTTTCTAAATCTTCTTTTATGACTTTCATAAATGTTTTTGCACAGTCTTCACCTGTATATGTTCTGTACACAGATAACTTGTCATTATAAGAACACTTAATATAGTAACCGAAGCTATAAACTTCATGTTTTTGAATATTGGTAGTAGAAGATGTACTGGGGTTGTTAGAACAGGATTGAATTGGATTTAAAAATGCCTCAAAATCAGCGTATACAACAAAAGGTACTCTTAATTGTCGTTCATAATTATTCAAAGTAACTTGATTCGATGGAACATATTCGTTAAACCAATTTCTTGTGTCTTCTTTTTCGGATGGTAAGTTTGTGCATACGTGGAAGCAGTCGTTTTTTTGATGTTGGTTTAGTCTCTCGTGTGATGTAAATTTAATTAAGCAACCATCGCAAATATGAACAGCATGTTGTGCATTTGACAATTGCTTAGACACTAACCTCGATAAATTTTTGATAAAACAATAATGTCCTTGGTTATCTTTAGTTATGTACAACAAGTTTAAGTGATTAGACTTTTTTAATTTAGTTAAATGTAGTGGGCCTATAACATCGTGTTTCTTGTTTTGAGAGTTGTACTCGAGACCAAATACATTAATGCTAATATCATTATTTTTTTCAAATTTATGGATATCTCCCAATTTAAATGGAAAAGTTAAATTTTCAAAGTTCAATTTATTCTTATGTAATATGTATGAACTGACCATATTTGAATGACTTTTGGGTTCGTATAAACCAGACAATACA
Source organism: Apotomis capreana (assembly GCA_947623375.1). Lineage (NCBI taxonomy): Eukaryota > Metazoa > Arthropoda > Insecta > Lepidoptera > Tortricidae > Apotomis > Apotomis capreana. The sequence goes on along the minus strand of OX392498.1, from coordinate 25,547,551 downwards.
GCCCATCGAAAACACTCATGGTCATTGTTTTTTACATTAATAACCGCTTTTTTATTCTTTATATCACGAGGTAATTCGATAAAAGAAGAGCCGCGTAATGGATTATATTTGTTAATATTGAGATCGATATGATTAAATGTTACTAAACTCCACCCACTATCTTTTCTTTCAAAGTTTGACAACCTTATCACAATTTCATTTACTAGGGACGTAAAAACAGCAGCTTTATCAGTGCTGATATCAACAATACTATTACTTAATTGGAAATCAAATGTATTATTTAATTGTTTGGTATCTTGTGTAAAATTTGCATTAAGAATAAAATTTACTTTTAAAGCGTGATGTTTGTTAAGTGAACGATCTAATAATGTAAAGATCTTATCCTTGTGTTTTTGTAAAATAGTTTCGGGATCAAGAGGTTGGTGATCCATTTCATTAAATAATATTCTGTAAGTAGCGACTCTGTTTTTGAATGCATTTTCAATTAATTGGACATTAACATATTCACTATCGGATCTCAACACATTATTTTTGTGAATATTACTATTTAAATGGTTACCAAAATATCTTTTTGACACGAACTTTTTACACACCGAACATTCAATTTCAGAATTATTTTTTGTACTTACATTGACATCGGATAATGGTTCTTCGCTTGAGGATGTAGACATATCACGACTGTTGGAAGGGTAGTTTCTCTTCACTGGTACTTCTGCACCCGTACTTGTAGCTGTCCTTTTTCTCCCCCGTCCTACTTGGTTAGATCTGTAATAGAAAAAGTGAAACGTTAGTATTTAATACAAGATTTAAAACTTCAAAACAATGATTAAATTATTATCATTATACTAATTTAAGTATTTTCGACATTGCTGCACAAACACAGTAACTGGAATAATGAATGATTTCTACACCAGAGACGTCGCTTATAAAGAACCTTCCAGGATCCCCACCCAACAGAGAACAATGAAACTGAGCCATAAAAAGGCAACAACTCAATGACACTGGTCAATGGTTTTGTACAAGTTTGAACAAGAATAAACTGTTTAAATTGCATGTCTAAATATACAAGTACAATATCAATAAACAATATAACAGGTTGGAACAAGAGTACTCACCCTTGACTATGCAGCTGGCTTAGTAATTCCCCGATCTCATACATTTCTTGATCACTTTCAATTTCTTCGCATAGCCTGACGAGCTCGGAATCGTAAACATCACAGCTTAAACAGTCCATCGTGAGATGTGTCTAAGAAAATAGTGATTACATTACAACAAATTTTTTCCTTAAAATAACAAACGTAGCTTAGTGATTTTATATTAAAGGGTGGAGACTTTTATACATTTGCAAAGGGAAATAGATCAATATGATTAGGCTACAAAACAAATTACAACATGTGGTTATAAAACGAGTCTTAACAATTTTGAATAACAAAAAGTTGTTGTTTAAGCAGTAAGAAATATATAATACTAGTAGTACACAAGGGTATGTTATAAAATATTATCTAATGTCTTATATAATAAATACAGTTTTAACCTAGTATTAAAACTACACAAACACTTAGTTTACTTTTTCGTATTGTTTATAAAATATTTCACGCAAGTGTCCTTTGAAGCTATGTCTTTCGTTATGTTGTATATCACATCACGGACAGTCTCAAGCTGTGGATCTTGCTCAGTTGAGATGTAAGATTTTAATCTCACATCGGCGTGCTTCCAGTGCTCTTCTGGTGCGATGTTCCTAACTTTTTCAAGATCGTATATTTCTATCTTAATAAGGTGTGATGCATACGCAGCATCGTCTTTACCCGAAGATAGGTAAGCAACACCGGTATGGGAACTTTGCGACACACTGGAAGATCTCTTCACTGGTTTCACTTTTTTCTGCGGTTTTTCAAAGAAACTCTCGATACTATTTGCAGGACGTTTCTTCGCTATGGCTTGTTTCACTTTAAAACCGAGTGTGCCTTCTTCATCACTCCCTGAATCATCATGTTCAGGTTCAGGGTAATAAAAATTCTTGAAAGTGTTTTCCGTGAACTGTAACAATATTCAACAATAAGTTATACATCCGATTAACACACTTAACAAGTAACACGATGAACACAAGTTACAGAAAAAACAAACACTGTTAAACAAATAGTACATAAAAATACTACATACATATTTTATAAAAAATAGTACATACTTACATTTGCCATTTTTTATAAGCACTGTAGCACGATTCAACACTATGTCACTGTACACTGAGAGAGCTCTGGTAACAAGCACGACTCGGTTCTGAATACTTATAGATCGTCACTGTCCATCGGCTTTTATAAGGATGTGACAATAGATTACCGTTAAAATCACGTTTCGACTAGTTTGTACCGCGCCCAACAGCCACCAACAAACAGTAATAAAATATATAATAGACTTTCGAATCTTTTGATGATTCGGAGAAGAAACCTATCATAAATCTTTACAAACAATATGGACCCAACAAACAAATTAAAAAATCAACGAGTTTAGTTCAGCCTACTACAAATACACGTTAGTACAAGTTACAAAGTTTATTCAGGTATTTTCTTAAGCATCTATTCAAGAACATAATATTTGACGAAATAAATAAATATGCAAAACTAGAACTCTTATTTTTAACTTACAGCTTAAATAAGTTAGTATAGTTTTGAAGCAGTTATTACTGTATAAAATACCGCATTACTATTGTAAGATTAGATTCGTATTATCCTTATGCTACAGGCAATATTTTTACATAGAACTTCCTCCTTTTTGAAGTCGGTTATTACAAAAAAGAGATGAAAGTAACATTGAGTACGTACTCAAATTTATGCAAGGTTAGGTTAGGTTAGAACAGCGTTCTTAAGACCAAAACAACTGTGCTGTGCTCGTAGCTAGTTTTAAGTAGGTAAGTAAATAAAGCAGTTCTTCAAAATTAAGTTTTCGAAGTTAGGTGATAGTTAAGTTAGAAGTAATGTTAAGTTGAACAAGATAAAATATATAAATAGAACAACGTTCGAAATGCAGCATATGTAGTGAGTAACAAAATACATACTTTGAAGTAAGGCTACCTGAAGTTAAGTAGTCAGTTAACGTATCCTGCGTTAGCTGGGCGTAGTCCTGTAGCTTAGGTTAGGTTAGGTTAGAATTGTGATCTAGCATAGGTTAGCTTAGATTAGTGATACGTACACCGTAGCACACATCACGTAGTAAGAAACCTTGGAGTAAAGAGACGATGTGAGACAGGCTGGGTTGAAACAGCGATTCCAATAAGAACCAAGGTGGCGGACCTAGTCTGATAGTTTAGGTATGAGATGTTTAGGTATTTGTCCAGCTTTACCTAAAGAATGTTCTTAAAAGATGTATACCGTTTGGAAAGGAAGTTGTAGGCAGTTGAAGCCAAAGAGAAATATAAAAGAGGGAAACAATAGTAGACCGTAATAAAAGTGAGCTCGGCGTCCGAGAGGGCAATAAAACCCGAGCTCGGGTAGACAATAGAAAAGGGTCGATGGGTCGGGGAAGGTGTTGCATTGTTAGCGTAGGGCGTTCTGTAAGTCCTGACAGAGCTGTCTGAGCGTCCTGGGACCTATTCCAAACGCTCCAAGTAGGGGGCTATTTGTTTTTTTTTTTTTTTTTTTTTTTTTTTTTTTTAGGTTTGGTGGTCCGCCAAATCCGCCCTGGATGCCGCCCATCAGGCCCGTCCGCCCCGTATCGTAGTATCGGCGAATCCCTACTACTTATAGTTAGCAGCAATAACAGGAACTGTGTGCTAAAAATTGCTGAAAGTACTTTTGGTGATCATGACATATGCCACTATATTTCAGCGCATGGTGGAATCCAACAATTGTTGGATGGAATTGACAAGAAACTATATGATTTTACAAAGAGGGATTGCTGTTTTATATTAATAGGAAAAGAGGACTTTTTGCAAACAAATGATTATTCAATATGTATAAAACAAATTCGAGAGAAACTTCAACACATACAACATACAAATATTGTAATTGGCTACCCAACTTTTAGATTAAAAGATTGTTGTCATTTATACAATAACAGAATAGAAGCCTTTAAGAGTCCGCAGCAAGGTCCGCTCAACTCCGCGTTGAGATCGCGCGCTTACGCTTTAAAATGTTGTTGTTTCACCTAGAGGAAGACAGGGCGCTAGCAGTAAAGCGAGAGCGCGCTAGCGGGGGGCGGTGCTTACCGCCGCCCCCCCGGACCGTTCCCCGCGCTAGAGTAATTCGCTGCAGTTTCGCAACAATTTTTTGTAATTTATTTTAAGGTTTTCGTAGTTACGCTCTCATTTTAAAACTACGAGATCAATTTCGATAAATCTTTTTTCTTATCAAACTGCATAGTTTAATCGACACCGGAAATAGGTTTTGACTTCAATCTAAACTATATTTTGGTCGTAGTATGCCGCCAAACTGAACCACTTTCTGGGGTCTAAAAATGCAAAACTTGTACTCGCTCTATTTTCTTTCTATTAACATTTCAAGAGTCATAAACTAGTTTTAGCCCTAGATATATCTTATCTCATTATATTTAGAGAATTTCATGATAATGTGACATGTTATATTAAAATAAGGACGTAACTACGTTTGTATTAAGAATCGAGCTTGCTGCGGACTCTTAATAATTTACTGTATAATGATATTATAACTCATAGATATGCATATCCGTTAGATACAAATAGGAATTTAGAGTATTCCTTTAATATGTTTTCGAAAATCACTGGCTATGTAAATAATAAAGCATTACATTCAATTTTCTGCAATCTTTGTAACATTGTAATTAAATTGAAGTGTAACAATCGCAATACATCGACGATAAAACCTGTAACTGAAGATTTATGTGCAAAAAAAACAAATACCCATTCACAGTATGATAGTTCAAAAACTTCTTTTTTAGTTCAAAGCAGCTATGTAATAATTCCTCCATAACATCAGAACAGAACCTAATGAATATTTTTTACCAAAATCTGTGTGGTATTTCAAATAAAAAATATGAACTTGAAGTGTATCTGAACAGTCTTACTCACTTACAGCATTATGTTTGCATTGCTGAACACTTTTTAAACGCCTCATCCGCGCCGCTCTTCAGTTTATCAGATTATGAACTAGCATCTTTTAACACTAGGACAAGTAAAAAAAGAGGTGGCACTCTTATTCTGTGTCATACAGATCGGAAATATGAGGAAATCTTAGTTTGTGAAAAGTTCTACAAAGATGAATTTTTTGAAGTTTGCGGAATCAAAGACCGTGACACAAATGTAAATTTAATTTGCTGCTACCGTAGTCCCAATGCTGATAACTATACCAATTTTATTCTGTGTCTTGAACAACTTCTAGAACATTTCTTCAGTAGGGAATGTATTGTTTGTGGTGACTTCAATATAAATTTACTCAAAGAGGACCATAAGACTGTGGACTTTTTATCACTGCTCACTAGTTATAATTTTAGAAGACTTGTCACTTCAGAAACATTCATACGCAATGAATCTACGTCCTGCTTAGATAACGTCTTGACCAACCTACCTAAAGACTCTTTCGCTTTGTCACTTGTTGACCACAATGGCCTGGGCGATGGACACGCGGGCCTGTTAACCTCGTTGACTTTGCCACACGGAGACAAGAAAAAAAAACAGAGACATGTATGGAGAAAAGTTAGGAAGTTCAACGCTACTACGAAAGCGCTTTTCAGACGCAAACTACTACAAGTTGACTGGTTTGATATAGGTATTAATTCTTTTATATCTCAATTTAACAGGATTTTCGATAATAGTTTCACTAAGCGACGTAAGAAGTCAAAAAGTACTTTGACGGTCAACTGGATCACGAAAGGCATAAAAATCTCAAGTAGGATGAAGCGTTTCCTTATTACACACAAATCATCTGCATCAGATTCGTTAGACAAATATAGGAACAGGTACGTGAATATCTTTAGACGTGTTGTTAGGCATGCAAAGAGACTAGCAGTCCAAGCGCAAATAGAAAAATCTAAGGACTCGGCTAAGGAAATATGGAAAGTAGTTGCAAAACATAGGAATAAGGCAGTTCACAGGTCAAGCGATAACTTAATGTTAAAAACGATGAACACAAACGGTGATACTGACATAATAAGTAATCCATTAGAAGTATGCGATGCTCTTCTGGTACAGTTTGATCAAGGAAAAGACTCAATGGATAACCTTGACCAAGCTTCGGCATTACTACAGACACACGTAACAAGGGTTGAAAGCGACATCGTATGCGAGCAGATTACGCCATTAGAGGTTAGATCTCTGGTTAACAAATTGAAACCTAAAACCTCGTGTGGGTACGATGAGATCCCAGTGACTGTTATAAAAGACAACATTGACATTCTCGACAGTCCGCTGGCTTGTTTCTTTAACAAATGTGTTGAAAGTGGCTCCTTTCCAGAACAACTAAAAATTGCCAAGGTCATTCCAGTATACAAAAAGGGTTCAAAAGCTGATGCAAACAATTACAGACCCATTTCTCTCTTGCCAATACTTTCCAAACTGCTTGAGAGACTAATTAAAGACAGACTCATCAGACACCTATACCGGAATAATATATTGAGTGAGCGTCAGTATGGGTACCAGAAAAGTAAGGGTACCAATGAAGCCATCAGTGACTTAGTAAAGGATACAACAGAAACATTAAATAAAAAGAAGAAAGTAGCTGCATTGTTTCTTGATCTAAGCTCAGCATTTGACACTGTCAACCATAGCATTCTGTTAGCTAAGCTAGAACACTATGGCATCAGAGGCAAACTGCTGTCTCTTCTTCGGTCGTACCTTACTAACAGAAAGCAATTTGTCGAAATCAAATGGACAGAGGGGTCGACTGAAAAAACTTTTAAATCAAAAATAGCTGGTGTATTTAGAGGAGTCCCAAAGGGGTCCATACTAGGGCCTATTTTGTTTATAATTTACACAAATGATATGATAAAATACATGTATAACACCTTACCTTATATTAAATTAGTTGTGTTTGCTGACGACACCAACGCTATTGTCTCCGCTGATAGCATTGAGGTCTTAAATGAGAGATTAAATAAAACCCTAAAACTATTTGGCGATTGGTTCGCCACAAATCATTTAAAACTAAATACCAACAAGACATCTGCGCTCCTATTTAAGACCACGGCTAGAAGTAAGGACTCGTTGCATATTGTTAATGAAGGTACCGCGATAGAACAAGTAGAATCAACGAGATTCCTTGGAGTACACATAGATTCCATGTTAAACTGGAAGCAAGAACTATCTTCGTTGACTAGTTCAATCAGTTCGGCATGTTATGCGCTCCGAAGTTTAAGGGAGGTTTTAAACTTGAGTCACTTAAAGATGGTTTACTTCGCGTTAGTGGAATCAAAAATACGCTATAGTATTAGATTATGGGGTAATAGCTATCAATACAACGTCCAATCTGCTTTTGTTGCTCAAAAAAGAGCCATTAGAATTATGGCAAGAGTACCTTAGTCAACTTCTTGTAGAGAGTATTTTATAAAATTTGGCATCCTAACTGTCCCCAGCCTTTATATACTAGTAGTACTTAAGGACCTAGTTACCCACTTAAATAGAAGGGAAACATCAGAGGAAAGGGAAGCAAGACTGGCCACTAGAAGAAAGGACTTGCCTCAAACCATAGCAACCAAACTTAAAGTAGTGAAGCATACTGAGAGTTATCAGGGAATTCATCTTTTTAATAAACTGCCCTTGGAGTTGAAGTCAATCACAAACAGTAATATCTTTAGCAACAAACTAAAAAATATCTTGCTTACACAATGTTTGTACTCAGTAGAAGATTTTGGTAGGACAAATGTATGATTATTTATTATAGTTTTGTTTGACATAGTTTTTATTGAAATGTAGGTAGTTTTTAAATTGTTTTTTTTATTGGCATTATATAATGCACAGTATGTAGAATTCTAATTTTAGCAATGGGACATTGGAAGTATATGTTTTATTTTTTATTTTTGCGTAATGAATGTAAATAAGTTGGAATTAATGTATCATTTATACTGCGTTGAAAAAATTGTTAATGTTAATGTTTTATTAGGTATGTGTACTTAGTATTATTTTTAATCGTGTTCTTTCTCAAATATTGTATTGTAAGACTTATATTTCAAACACAATGTACATTGTTTATGAATAAATAACTATCAACTATTACAAGCCAAACATTTATAATGCTTCACATTACTTATAGCAGTGGTAATCGTGATATTGATTATTTCTCTGGAAATATATAGAAATAGAAATCAGTAAGCATTTCTTCAGTAACAAATGCAATACAGTTAAAATATTCCGCATAAAAATTAATAACCCTTAAGGGTTAATCAATAAAAAAAAAACATATTGTTTGATCCCTTATGTGGTAACTAAAACACAGCCATTAAGATATTAATTATGAGATCAAATCAACTTAATCTAAGTAAAATTAAGACATGCTCAATATTATGAGTACTATAGCACTTTCATCTAGCATAGATACCATAATTTACCTACTTGGAATGGTATATGTAGAAAAAATTACGGTTTTCCACTAAGCACAAACGTAAGTTGCATTTAGGGCAAAAAACTTTGTCTGGCCTTTGGTGCAGTATTTACATCTACCTTTATTTTTTTTCTATTCTATTTTTTTTTTATTCTATTATATTCTATTCTTTAGAAGTAAATTGAGGGAGATTACCCACTTGGTCAAATCGCACGGCTTCAAGAGGCCTTTCGGCTACTGGGTCCTTGATGACACTGGCGACAACATTTTTGTTATTTGAAACAGTTTCAGCTCTTTCAAACTGTAGCAGGCATTTATAAATTTCATATCTAAAGAGCTTTAAAGGCATCTGTTTTCTTTACCACGACGATACAATAGCCATGAGTTGTTTACGGCCATGTCAAGTACCTGTGAAAACGAAGGCAGATGCCCAAGATGTCCACGAACATCTGTGCGGTACAGAGCGATCAGCATGTCGGCAAGATCAACCCCACCCATATTGCTATTATATACTTTGATCATTTTAGGACAACGCACTGGAACTTTAGCTTTGGCTTGTTTGCTGTATCTCACAATTGTTCCCACAGGATTTGCGTCTACAAATGAGCTCGCAGTTGTAACACACTTCGTACCACTTGAGGGCAACTACTTTGTTTTTGTTGCATACCACCTGAGCATGTGAACCTCGGCCCTTCTTTTTCAGGTTTTTATCTGTTGGGAGCTTTTCTTGTGCACCACGAAGTCTTTTTTGCCGAATTGTCTCCAAAGAAAATATTCCGTGCTCGTTTATTAAATGCGTTATCAACTCGATAGAGGTGAAAAAGTTGTCAAAACATAATATTTTACATGTCGGTTGTCGTATTGTTTTGGCTAATGCTAGAACAACTTTTGCACCCAATCCCATACCTTCCTCTTCATCCGTAAACTGATGATAACGAAACGTGTCTTCGCCCCCGTATACCAAAAAGTCGTATACCACACCAGACACTCCCGCTCGCACAAATACCTTAAACCCCCACTTCTTTGGCTTATTTTTTATATATTGCCTGCGACTACCAGCCTTCGTACCTTTGTAAGGCACCATCATTTCGTCAACGCTGAAACGATTTTCTTCTTCTATTTGCAAACAATTTTGACGAAAAGCTTCTAGCAATGGTCTGACTTTATAATATCTGTCACCATCGTCATGTAAGTTATCATTAAAGTGTATAAATCTTCTAATCGTTTGAAATTTCTTCAGAGTCATGACATCTGCAACATTACCATATCGAAACTGTCTAGACCAATAATCAGGATAAGCTAGCATGTTCACAATCCCCATCAATATATTCAGTGCAATGAAATCTCTGATATCCCCTTCGGTGATGTTAATAGAAGTACCTTTTCGCTGTGTGCTGTATAAATTGGTTTGTTCTACGATCATGGATATCATTTCGTCTAAATTAAATTGTTTGAAAAATTCGATTGGGCGTTTTTCGTCTGTTGGAAACGTCTGCTCATTTTCGACTTCTGCAATTCCGGTAAATCTCTGACATTTCCAAGATAGTGTGAGCGGTTTAGCTTTAACTGACTTCTTTTTTGTCATGACTACAGTGTTAGTTTTTTTGGATCGAGTAGCTATAGCAGGGGAAGGGACGCTGTATGTAGGTGCCAATGGAGAAGGTGCACAGTAAGATGATAAGCCTGATGATGATGGCGATGGCACAGTTGGAACGTCATTCGCATTTGCTTGTAGGTTAGCTGTTTGTCTTGTAACCAATAGCTCTGAACTTGTACCGGTAATGTTACCTGATTAGGCGATCGTGACGGCTGCATGCTGGTCATAAGTAACAGTGGTCGTTGGGCTGGTTTTGGATCGTTGTTACGCTCGAGGACCACTGTTGTTTTATGGTCGCTGTCAGATAACAGGTGCAGGTTCTCTAGAGAAGATGGTAAAGATGGAGGCGAAGAACTACCGTCAGAGTGCGGTGCTGGTATATAATTCTGCAATTCATCTTCAGATGAATCACAGCTAGTGTCTATTTCTGATCTGGCTCCGGGTTGGGGGACAAGAGCAACCAGTCTGTGAGCTCTGTTTTGTTGCTGTAGCCTTAACTGTGGCACCTGAATAAAAGAAAAACATATCAAATCTCAAGCAGCCTGCCTATCTTTTTAATATACTAAAGTATTCTTAATAGGATAACAGCGTAAACTGTCTTAAAATCGTTTCGCTTATTAGTAAGGCAGGGAAAATATTGAATAAACTCAACCTGGCGGTGTATGTTTAAAGATACATGGCAAAATGCACATTGTTAGTAGAGAAGCTGGCGGTGTATATTTAAAGATACATGACAAGATGCACATTGTTAGTAGAGAAGCTGGCAGTGTGCATTTGTAGATACGTACAACAAAACGAGTTGATGTTATGCATAAAAATGAAGCATTGACTAAGAAAATATACATTGTTGTATGGAATATATATTTACTTCTTATGTAACAATCACAAATAGACCAAAAATCTAAGAAAAAACCACTAATGAGGTCCGCCATTTTGCGTGCTACTGTCAAACTCAGTGTTGCCAGTGACGTCAAACAATTTTCTATCGATTCAAAAAATATGCGTCAAAGAATAGTGCTCTGCTTTTACCTTGTTGCGTAGATTTTTTTAAATTGTAACGTGCATAACAATGCACACTGCCAAGTTTAGGGTTAAAACATTACTGTTCCTAATACTTTAAACTTAGTTGGCGTTGACACACTCTGGCTATAAATTATAAATCGCAATAACGCCGACCAACTATTGGTTGTATTTTCGAAATTGCATCATTTGTTTATACTACAATCAAGGCACGAACAGTTTTTCATGTCGTGTGGTCGTGGCAGAAGTTCGTGACAGCAAAATAACATGCTGTGTTGTGAAGGAGATCGATCGTGCTAGTTTCAAATGGAAACTTGATGACCGAGTAACATTGTCACTTATCCATTCCCTCTGCGCTGGTACGACCACGAACATAATCCTAAACCAATATTTTAATTCTTACTGCTATTTAATATTAATGCATGTGATTCAAAAGTTGATTGTAACTGCCGCTTGACATGAAATGTTAAGAAATAACTAAATACTGTAAAAATGTATTACGTATCGGAAGCAAAATTAATAAACAGCAAAACTGATTTATTAAAGCATTGTAAGTACTTGTGAGTTTATAAACGTTATTTAGCCTTTTAAGAATTATTTCAAAGTCAGTCTTGTTTACAGATGAGTTAAAGTCACAACCTGAGGTATTTGTGACCCCGTTGTTGGCGGCCGACTACGGTGGCTCCCAGGCTTCATTTCAAGGAGCTATGAGACTCACTGTAACAATAGGCCAATTTTTCGGACTAAACCCTGTGGTTGGGGTTTCCGAACTTGACACAAACAAGTTAAGGTCAGTGTTTAAAAATACTCAATACTTATTGTAAGTATTACTAGTGGCTCTGTGAGCACAGACGTGAATTTTTTACGTTTTCAACCCCCATATCACATTACAAAAAAAAAACTATAAGGTATAAATATAAAGAACTATAAGGATTAAGTATAATCTTTATCTGCATAGCGATGGAAATTACCTATGAAAGATTTGGAGGTGATTGATATTTATTTTTAAGACTGTCATCTTTTAACAACATATAGCGTACCTACGTATAGCGTAAAATTGAACGTAGTTGTGAAAAAATAAATACACAAAATTTTGGACTTCCGGTCCGTGGCTCTTCTAGATGGCCGCATGCCTTCGAGTTTCGTTGATAGTTATTTATTCATTTTGGTTGTTCAATGTGCAGTATTGATAGCGTATTGTGCAGTCAACTAACGTTTGAGTGAATGGGTCATGAAGAATTCCACTTAAAGCGTATATAGCCCCTCTTGGGTCAAAGCCCGATACTAGGTACGCTAATTTGGTAAATCGCTATCACTACAAAAAGCACAATTTTCTCACCTCACCGTACAACGTGATATCAATCCTCAATCTTGTCACCGTGTGCGATTGAAAACGAGTCATTGGCGAAATACCTCTTGCTCAGCAAGAATTGGAAACCACAAAAAAAAATTATTTTTCATAATTATTTGAATTCGCGGGGTTCGCCGCCAATTTCGAAAACGTTTGACTTTTAAGCTGTATTCTGGAGAATTTGACTGCGAAGATATTAATTTACGCGGGATAATAAATGTGTATCGGGTACCTATGTAATTTGATACTATGTTTATTTATTTATTTATTTGGAAAGGTTACCTACAAAATGTTAACTGTCGTTTACATACAATACTAAATTTACATTTCTATGACTACCATGCACAAACTTTCATTTAATAGGTACATACTAAATTGAAATGTAAAATTTATCTTTGCTTTAACTTAAGTAATTTTAATTTATTAATAGAATATTTGAACCGATTAAGACTTAAATGAAATATATCAAGGTCACTAGAAATTTTCACACACATTATTATTTGCATTACTATCGGAACTAGAAACTGAGCTGGCTTGTTTTTAAATTTCGAAAGTATGTGATGGAAATTTACATCATTATGCTACAACTTCGCTCGTAAAGTATGGCGAATCATAAATAAAACATATGTTTTCTCAAACGAGTGCGGCGATATTTTTCCCAAAAAAAATTTTTCCCAGGCGTAAACTTTCCATTCGTAAAATCTACCAGTCCTAATTATTTTCTTTAGCTTAATTCGCCAAAGATTATTTTGCCAATATATATTTTTCCGTATAGCGATTTCGCATATTTTTTTCAATATTTTATTCTGACAATAGCTTAGTTTTCTTTCGATAATTTTCTTATATTATTTTTCGTTGTTCTGCTATTTTCTTTGTCGCACATTTTAATATCAGTAAGTTTAGTCTCGGCAGTAAATGCAATAGATGTACTGGTATTATTGAATTTGTTATTTTGAAATTTACTCGTTCATCTATTGCTTACTTTCGAGCCCACAACAATGTACTATTATTTATCGAAATTTCACGAGAACCCGTTGAGATATATGACATCGAATAGCTGGACATCAGACGGACAGCCGCCTTACGAAATCATGCTTGCCCAAGCTAAAACAAAGACGCTTCGCACGTTTTGCTCGCTCGGTCGACTATTTGCTACTTTTATGATAAAGAAAAGCAATGGAAAAAGAAATGCAGGGATGATAGCATTGTAAGAATCGTCAGTTTCTTGTCATATTTTGAATCCACTGAAACTTAAAACAGCAAATTGGTTTCGAACGAATGTGTATTAAAAAATAACTGAGTATAAATAAAACAAACACTTTTTTCTTTAATTAATTACACGCTTACATGTGCTATGAAAGGAATATATTTCTAGTGTCAGAAAAACGAAAACGAAAATTCAGTCGATCAATACATAATTTCCACATTGAGAACAGTTATTACGGTTCATTCCTTCAGGCGCCATTTGTCCACATTCTATCCTATTTCGTTCAAACACGGAGGGGTAGCAAAGCAAATTGGTTTCGAACGAATGTGTATTAAAAAATAACCATAAATAAAACAAACACTTTTTTCTTAAATTAATTACACGCTTACATGTGCTATGAAAGGAATATATTTCTGGTGTCAGAAAAACGAAAACGTAAATTCAGTCGATCAGTACATCATTTCCACATTGAGAACAGTTATTTCGGTTCATTCCTTCAGTCTCCATTTGTCCACATTCTATCCTATTTCGTTCAAACACAGAGGGGTCTCTGGGGGAACTGGTATGTTTTTTTTATATATGCGACGAGTTGGAAATGTGGAAAAAGTGAAAGTGAAGGAATGATCCGAAATAATTAATGTTATGCGCCGATTTATTTACAAAATGAATAAATCAAGTATTAATATTAATACTTTAAGTAAGATAAAAGGGCAACTGTTTTCTTCATGTCGTATAAACCCTCTAAATAATTATGTAGTATTTGTTTAATTTTCAGATCCCTTGCAATATATTTCTTATTTCTTAGGCGAAATACGCCAGGGCGTCCTTGGTTCTCTAGTACCGTAAGTAAAATTTACTGCCTCGGCTTCAGCCTTAAGTTCCGAGATGCATAGCAATAAGTTGCTCTTTTTTTTAGTATATTTTTTTTTGTGCCAGCTTTCAGTCACGTAATTTGTACGGTATCTAGCGTCAAAACATGATAAAATGTGTATCATGTCGACCTTGATCCACTGTGATTCTATACCTATATTTATTGGTCAACCTGCGCTATGTTTGGTGACTCCGACAAAACAGTTAGCCAAGCTTCGTGTATTTTTAGTGCCGGAAAATGAGCCAAACTGACACATTTGGCTAAATAATTGGTACCTTCGCGACTATTCGTGATACCCAACTTCTCACCGTTTTTATTAATGGCTTGTGAGTAAAGAAAAAAACAGCCTTTTATTTCAGCACTTGCGTAAATTTCTCTTATGGAGTTAATTACTCCAATTTCAAAATCGACTGAAAGTTTTTGGCTCCAAATTTGGAATATACAGTTCTATACTTATACTTATATAATTATTCGTATACTTAATACAGTTCAACATTCTAGTGTATGTGTCCTGCAATTTATTTGGTAGCAGTGCGAAAATGCAAAGTACCACCTTCGTTAATTCTGAATTGGACCCTATGTTCGCGTGAAACGTTTACAGCTGAGTGTAAGGTTTTGGCACAACTTTGAATGTACCATCTGAAAAATAGTTTGTGCAATTTTGGATCCACTCCTTCGCCTTAGAGGTAATAAAAATGAGAATATCATCATCTTTGACACACACCCAATCTTGGGCTATACTTTCAGGAATAGAACCATTATCACAGTATTTAACTGGTTCAACACTGCGGCGGGCGTTGCACAACATATCTTTTTTTTTGTAGTTCGACGGCAGCTTGTCGACATATTCTTAATGCATATATTGTCGCCTTTTCTCTTTATATAGCTGCGGAATAGGCCTATAACCTTAAGTAACTTGTTTTTTTTTTTAATTTGATTATGCTTTTTTCTATGTCAATAGATTGATAGTCGGGTATACGCATGTATGTTCCGATTCTCTTATTATTTGCCTTTCCTTTGGATCCAACACTACACAACCACTATAGACTCCATTTTTGTCGCAGTTCCAAACGGATGTGCGAGATTTTTCGTTTAGCCTTTTCAAATAGTGTCTACGGCCTGACTTAACTAAAATCCTTCCGCCATGACTGCTCTCCAAAAATCGGAAATCAAGCTGCGAACTTGATGAAGGTAAATTTTCATTCTCGTTGCAAGACTGCATATTTTCACAATCACAAAGCTTTTTGCAATGCCGAAAATAAGGAATGAACATTTTGAAGTAATTGTCAATGTCACCATTCAAAAGCAGATTTTTAATAACTAGTTATAGTGCTTGTAGTAAAACCTGTATCGTCCCATCTGAATTGGTTGTTCACGAGACTTTAGATTGAGTCTTCACACTTTGTTAAGATGTAAGGTAAACCCAACATTTATATACCCAGTAGTAGAATAAACATAAACAGTACCTATGTACACAATATACAGCTAAATAAAGTAATGATCGCAGAAAAATGGTAAGGTATGAATGCAATGTACATAAATGTAAATTAAAAGCACAATATGTTTTCGAAGAGTAGGAAAAAAAATACACTTTAATACACTAAACTCCGCATTAAAAAAAAAACCCGAGCGAATCATAAATATAGCTAAGAACCGTCTCGACAGACTAGGTTTTTGATAAAAAAAAGCAGTCAATCAGACTATCCGTTTGGGAGCTACGATGGCACAGACAGACATACAGATTATTACAAAGATAGAACGTACACATGTTTCGGGGATAAATTTCCATGAATGCTGAAATTTGTTTTCTTACTTTGTAATGAAAAACTTATACTTACACGAATATATATTATCATTCTCGCTCAAAGAATCTCCAATTCCTCATACAATCATTCACTTTCCAATTTTCCCATTTAAAAGGACACTTTCCAAAATTCAAGAATCAGTTTCTTGTTTTTAGATTTTTAGATGGTAAACCTGTGTAGGTATGAATACTAGGTTTTTTACCGTGAGAGTCAGAATGGCGGGTGTACCATCACGGATTTGTAAAACAATTATACCAACTGTACTCAAAATGTACTATTTTGTACCTACTTTAAAAAAAATTTACCTCTCGGTACAAAAAGTTATTACAATATTTAGGTACACCCGCCATTCTGACTGTCAGGATGGCGGGTGTATCGCAGTTTACCATGAAGCCCTTGGTTATTAAGAAATGTTATTACTCTAAAAAAATGTACCAAAATTGTACTTACAGTTAAAATATTTGCAATCCGATGTGTAGTTTGCGAATTATAAACACATTAAGTTTGGTAGGTAGTAAGTGAAGGGCGAAGGGGAGAACTGGGTAAGTCACAATTGCAAAATTTTACAGTACAGAAAATTGAGGTTCCTAATCCTTTGATGGCTGTATGCCTTAAGTAATAATGTAGAAAAAAACCGGCCAAATCCGTGATGGTACACCCGCCATTCTGACTCTCACTCTTTACCTCTTAATTTAAAAATTATCAATTTGAACCCCTTAGGAGATGAATTTGGAAATATCAAGGGATATTCCTTCCTGTATTGTATATTTGACCTTTTCTAGGAATTTAATGTTACGAGGTTCAATAGCTTTGGCTCCAGTTTGACGAGTGAGTCAGTCAGTCAGTCACTCAGGAATTTTTCCTTTATATGTATAGAATAGATGATCCATTTTATACAAATAAGATGAATTTATATATGACGGGGAGAGCCGGGGAGAGGTCTTCTTGGTACCGTTATCGACCACATGTTCATCCATAATTTTATTTTAAGTTTTCTCGAAATAAACACGAAATTACTTGTCTCGATATTTGTTTAATTAAATTCAATCACATTCACTTCAAAATAGTAACTGATTGTTAAGATATCAAGAGATATAATGTTACTATCACTTAACTCCAAATTCACCAGGAGCGCGTGTGCACTCGAGCACCGTTCCAAGCAAAGTGACGTTTCGCTTCACAACTACCACTTCCCTCGTCTCTCTGACAGCCGGATTTCCGCCAATCTATATCATCTACTAGTGTTGCCAGTCTTAATAAAACTTGTGGCGCCATCGAATAATATTAAGTGGAGGGTAACATTACATTTCTTTCAATCTGACAGCTATAATAATAATCGAGGATAGCTAAACATTTTTATCAAAGTAAACAACTGAACAAATCTGACGTTTGTCGGTGGCGCGACGACATATATATAAGGCTTCCGGTTCGTGACCCAAGATGGCCGCATGCGTTTAAGTTCATTGTTCATTATTTATTCATTTTTGTTGTTCAATGTGTAGTATTGATAGCGTATTGTGCAGTGATCTAACGTATGAGTGAATAGCTAACGAAGAATTCAACTTGAAGCGTTCATAGCCCTTCCTGGGTCAAGGCCCGATAGTCCATGTGGTTTTTTGTAAATCGCTATCACTTTACAAAAAACACGATTTTATCAACTCACCGTACAACGTGGTATCAATCCTCTATCTAGTCGCCGAGTGCGATTGGCAACGAGACATTGGCAGTAATGGTCGCTTAACTGTGACCGGTTGCCATTTTTAAAAAATAGAATAGAATAGAACATATATATAAAATAATAAGGTTTGCTGTTGAACTTGCTATCGGTACGATTTTTCTTTCGTACCGGTAACTTCAAAATCTTCTTCAAAGTCCTTTCCTTACATGACAATATTGCATGTTGCTTTGTGCCTTACCTCGACTCTCGTGGATATACCTGGACCTAACACCTTGAGCTATCATATTAATCTGTGCCTTGAGCCCTGTTTGACAGACTGATAACAGTCTTGGTGAAAAAATGTACCAAAATAAATTTTAAATTCGAAAAATATGCAAACGGAAACAGGGCTCAAGGATAAAATTAGAACGGAAATATTAACTATGCAGATCAATGCAGATTGGAATGTTTTGAGAATATCATTATTATACTAATGAGAAAAATAAAATCCGGCAATAATGCTACAGAAAAAGTTTAGTATGGTAAGTTTTACGAATGGAAAGTTTACGCCTAGGTAAAATATTTTTTGAGAAAAATATATATTTATTTTTCCCCTAGTGAGCAAATATATGTATAATATTTGCGTGTACGTCTATACATATCGTTACGATGACCATTCAGTTGTGAACGTACCGTAGGGTTGTTTACCTGAGTGTAACCTAGACTAATTAAATTATGTTATTTAGTTAAAGGAGCGTAAGTTTAGATATTTTTGTTTATTCCTCACAACTGGGTTGAAAATGGTCGTTACGACGTTTGAATTATTATGACAAGATCAGCTTTATACAGGGTGACTTGAACCGAAATGTGTTTTTTTACCCTTTACCTTTAATTAATACAATTATTAATTTTAAATTTACCTACTCTCATGTTTACCATTTATTTAAGTACGTGTAACCATATTAATAAATGATGATTGAGAAGCAATAAGCGTGTTAGAATTAAGCGTACATGTATCTAAAACTCACATGTTTGATAACATTTATAAGACGTTATTAATAATAACGTGTCTAACTAGGTATAGGTACTCGATTGATAAGATTTAGTAAATTCGATATAAAGTACAATATAATAAGGTATGTAAGAATGGGTGACAATGGGATAAGTATTAATATTTACTGTTTAAAGAAATTCAGTTTTACTTTACCAAAGCTTGACTGTGAGCTTTTGGAGCTAATGCACTTAATTGGCATTCAAATGCTGCGTTAGAAACCTTAATTTTGGTTCATGAATTAGAAGTCGCCCTGTATAAAAGCCCTATTTTTTACAAAAATGGGGCTGTAAAAAGGCGCCGTATTTAATGACCAATATAACACCCTCGTATTATAATATATTTCCTCGCATTAGTCGTGAAAAGCACTACGTTTGGTCTCGGCTGAAAGTGTAGGAGATGAACTCGAATTAGCAAAAGCCTCCCCTGCGGCTCGGCCTTCGAAATTCACTCGTTCCCTTATTGCTTACCTTTCAGCCTCTACAACGACGTACTACAGATTAAATTTTTTTGACAGAGTGAAAAACGGGTGGACAGCGAAGTGATCATATAAGAGTCCCGTTTTTTATTATGAGGTAGGTACAGAACCGTTATCAAAGCAAAGATCGACGCACAAAGCATAAGGAAAAATTCGAAAGGTTGCTTGGGCGTTAGGGTGGCGGAAAGGTTAACGCGCTGGACCAGCGATCCAAAGGTACCGGGTTCGGTTCCCGGTCTCTTACACCAGGCTACGCATTTCAATTTTTCTTTGAGCTTTGATCTTTGTTTCTATGGTTTTATATACCAGGGTGGGTCCTGTAACAGGAGCAAAAAATTCAAACATAGATTTTACTCATCAAACTGAACAACATCTGTTCGAAAACATTTTTTTTTTAATACTATTTTCATATTATGTTCATTATTTCAAACAAAGTAAATAGCATTTTCAATGTACGCCGTCCACCATTGACATCGCCTTAGCATTGACATACTTGTCACTTTACTAAATATCAAATGTTTCGCAATACATTGCTTCTTTGAATAAACTTTATTTTACAGGTTTACATTATAAATGACTACTTATTTTTGTTATATTAATGTTGTCCAGTTTGAGGGGTAGAATCTATGTTTTAATTTATTGCTCCTGTTACAGGACCCACATGGTATATTTAAGCAAGTACTAATTCTTAGAAAATCTTTAAATGCAGAATTACTAACCTTTAAAAATAACATAGTCTTCTTTCAGCAAAATATCCTATCTACGATATTTAAGGTACTTTCCCTTGATGTCCCATAGTCTTGGGAGGCCCTGTATATGTCAAAACTGAATTTTAGCATTGCCGCCTTTTTTATGTTTTATTTTTCTTCCGAAAACGTCATAAGCTATTTGAGGCAACTAAAAAGTCCGGATAAGTCGTAGCTACTGATCTCCGTTTTGGCTGTTTAGTACCTATGCCTTTTTTAAGTGGCCGTTTTAACTTTTTTCATCTAATATTTATCTAATATTAATCAAACCGGTGAAATTTCAATTTTTTTTTAATTATTAATTAAACATACCCTGGACTAAAATTTGATAGGCAACCCATATGGAATATATTTATTGGCATATTAAATTAAATATAAAATACATTTCATCAAATAAACATCTCGGTGAAGGTCGTTTTATATCGGGATCTAAGACGATATGCACATTTAAAAAAACGTAAGCAACCGGACCGTTTGTAAGGTCAAACTCTTTTATTCACTGGATTAAACTCCAAGTTTCGTTAATTTTATACGTGTCTCAAGAACTAACTATAAACAACACGACTCTTTCTTTCTTAATAAAAGTAGATTACAAAGCAAGATACTCACTAAGCGTTATGTATTGAGTAATATATAACCGGCGGCCTTCTTACTTAGAGCTGAGAACACTCGAAAGCAATACCATAACATTCTTTATTAGTTGTGCGTACACTACGGGTTTCCAGAGCGCGAACATAGTTCTCGTGTCACTGGAGCTTATGTTACAGAATCTCGCAAATACATGAATGAACATTTGTTTTGAACGAACTCTTTTTTAGTGCCTAAGCAAGCTAAATTGGACCTGAAATCAGTATTAAGCTTCAGACAACGCTAGAAATAAACGACAAACAGGTAGTTATATAAAGCGACAATGTTTAGGGTAATTCCAGTGGGATAGATGCCCTGATTTTAATTTCTACTAGTAACAGGACTGTGGGACTGAAATTCCACTACATAATAGCAAGCACCCTCCCCGCAGGTGTCACCTCAGTGCCACTGCGATTGTCAGCGAGAGCGCACGAGTTACGCCTGTGATTACCAAAACCTTTGGATAGCGTGAATATTACATTCGTAAGTATTTGTTTAAGAATAACTTTAGACTCTCTTCTTATTTCTGTCTTTCATTAATTGATTCGTTTGCACTGAAGCTTAGGCTGCATGGATTAATATTTTTTATTTTGATTTTATCATCACTTAATTTTTTGTCAGAAACGGCATCTTGCCTCAGTGAAAGTATAGTTGCCCCATTTTTGACCGCTATAGATTTTAGGGCATCTATCCTCAACTTGTTTTAAAGTATTATTAAGTTGTAGAGGGGCGAAATGCCTCGTAATCGTAAATATAGGTGGAAACAGAGTGTTATCTCGTGTAATATCGCCTGGTCTGAAGAAATCATGCAAGCAGCCTTCGAAGAAATGAAGAAAAGCGACAGGAATCAACAAAATAGACAAAATATATACCGGAATACCATGTAGAATACTAAGACAACGATTTATGAATAGGACAAACCTACCAAAAATTACGATAGGTTATACTATTTCTAAAAAATAACTATAAAATACCGTCAACTTTGAATTTAGTTTGTTTGATTTCAAACAAGAAACTAAATCCTCAGATTAATTTTTGAGACGAATTGTGTACCTATTTCTCACGGTATGCCTACCGTATCTATCCCATTTTTATGTGGTGAAAAAAGTACTATTTGCACAAAATTTATACGACTTATTGATATAAGAACAAGAATAGTAAAAAATTGATTAAGGGTCCTTTTATCCCTTCAAAAGTGCTGATTGTTTTAGACATTGTTCTCTAGGATCAAACATGTTTCTTAACATATCATCAATGTTACTACTGAGAACAGGGCTATTGCGATTTATTGGTATATATTTAAAACCTACAGTTTGAACTTTGTATTGATAATTTTTGTTTCATAAACTACTCGAAATTGACAAAATTCACACAGAAAACTGTTTTTTTTTAACTTATTTTCGACTGCACGCAATGTCCTATCTATAACTCAGGAAAAAATATTATTCACTTCAATAAGTTGTTTGAAATTATCAATATATTTGTCATAATATGAAAAAAATATTGTTTAAAAGGAATAAGACCTCTTAAGGATCATAGTTATCATACGCATAGGACGCATTGCTATAAAATTATGAATTAATAGTTATACTCATAAAAACCACGAATTACTAGCTTACTGAGGCGTACTAGCTTAAGAATTAGTTATTGAGTAAAAAGCTATTTCAAAAAGTGGGGTATCTGTGCTGGAATTAGCCTACTAAACACCTTTTATTAAACTAATGTATGGTTACAGTACACGAGAGCGCACCACTCGTCTACCGAGTCAGGGCTCGTCCAGAAAACACGTGATGGGGGGAGAGGGGAGTCCAAGAAGACTTGACGTGTTTTATTTTTTTACACAGCGGGAAATCAAAAATAACGAATTCACTCGACAGTTTCGTAATTTCAAAATAATCCGCTCTAAGCGTGATGCCGTTTCTTTTTTAAAAGAAATCCTCCATTGCTTTCAAATTCTCATTTTCCTTTTCGATATGCTTCGTCTCGTTCCCAATTGATCTTTTGTACTATCTCACAATGTTTCAATATTTCGGATATTGCCACTCCAGCAGCAGCTCACGCGACTAAAGGTTCTCCGTTCATCCCGTACATCTCGATGGATGTTTGCTTCTTTTAGAACCGTTAACGGTTCTGTACCTCATCAGGAAAAACGGGACTCTTATATGATCACTTAGCTGTCCGCACACTTACATCTCTGTCAAAAAAATATGGAATCTATAATACATCGTTGTAGAGGCTGACAAGTAAGCAATAGATGAGTGTTTTGTTGTAAAAATGAGGGCTATTATTATGCAGGGCGACTCCTAATTCGTG
Source organism: Apotomis capreana (assembly GCA_947623375.1). Lineage (NCBI taxonomy): Eukaryota > Metazoa > Arthropoda > Insecta > Lepidoptera > Tortricidae > Apotomis > Apotomis capreana. The sequence goes on along the minus strand of OX392498.1, from coordinate 25,524,327 downwards.
AACATATTTAATGCCACTTAAGTTTAGTTTTAAAATTTAATGACATCTCTTTTGTGCACAGTGGCAGTTTGCCTATTCGCCAAATTTATAACCGTTTAATTTTGAAAATAAGTAATTGTTGTAACTAGGTAATTGTTTTACGCACCATAATAAACTTTATAATATAAATGCTTAATGATTTTCGGAGTGAAACTTTTTTAACGAAAATTATTAAATAAATAAACCTGAGGCGTATTAGGTATCTTACTTTAGAGAATAAACTCGTTTGCGAAAAAATACACCTCATAAATTTTAGAATGCATTCACATTGCTCAATTTAATTTGACTTGCAGCAGACGATTAGCTTTGATTGGTTAAATTATCGTTCAAGCACGCCGAGAAAAGTACCCTGAAATATTTTATAAAAAATCGTATGTTTACTATGGAATCAATGGATACGAACTGTTACCGCAACGTGCTACATTGTTGTGGTGTTGCGAGCTAACATAGATTACGTACAGTTTACAAATGTACAAATATAAGCACTTTTGCGAACTGAATTCAGGTAATCAATCTATGACCACATTTTCGAGCAGTGTCGTAAAAAACCTATAGGGTACTTCCTGTTGGCGGTGAAATTATTAAAATAGGCAAAAGGGAAGAAGGCTTAAATTTTTTAGTTATGACTAGAGTTGAGACTTTTGGTTGCAACCATGGTTCTAAAATCTACGGAAACAATGATTGTAAAAAAAGCAAAGTCTAATAAATATGTGACGATATATTAGATTATCATTTATGGTATTCTAGAGGAATTGAGGAAGAATTTCAAATACTATAGCACAGTCTAAGAAACAATACCTACTAACAGTCTAAGAAACATTACTTTTTACACTGACTACAAAACGTGTGTTAGATAACTCGTGTAGTTTCTCTGAAAGCATCATATAAAAAAAGGAATTACGATTACTAGTTTTATAGGTGTCTGACAAGCATGATATTTAAAATAAATCGAAGCTTAAGGAATTTAGTTTCCATTTAAGTTTTGTCCAACTTCAAATATTTGGCTGCTTGTGTAGCCTGCGAAATCATGACCGTGCACACGACACTGCACACATTGTTGCGCGCAGTCGTAAAAACTGAATTTAACCAAGTGCATCCATTAATTACTCCGCTTTTTGATTCGAAAGTAAAAATCACTCAGTCATCCTCGACATTTCTGAATGCTCTACCATTCTTCACTTTCGAATTTCATTTTACGGCTGCAATAGCATTTTTGTGTAAAGTGTATATTTTTAACAATGGCTATCGTTCTCTTTGTTTCAGATTTCAAGTAAAATCATGGAGATTTGCTTACAGTGTTCTATCAATCATACTACAAAGCATGCTAGTATGCTTTGCTTTCTTAAAATTATTTACAGATTCTAACCCTAATTTGTCAGCGAATGGTAGTATTTAATATTCTTTAAAATTTGTTGTACATTTATACCGAGTGTAACCTATAATGGAAGCAATAAAAATCAACATACATAGATTCATCCCTTGAAATTATTTGTTTAGTAACTTTTTTAATATATCTGGTATTATATTATTGTAAAATAGGTAATGGTTATTTAAAGTAGCAATGTATATTTCATATTTAGAAACGTACAACTATGTCAATGCTATGGGGATGTCAATGTTGGACGGTGTACATTGAAAATACTATCTAATTCTTGCAATAATGAAAAACAAAAGTAATATATACGTTTTAATATAAGTATTGCTTCTGTTACAGGTCGCACCCTTTATATGATTACCCCGAAGGTTATGGTATGATTCATAAAAACGATATATTTATATCCTTGACTTGAGTCGATTCAATCATTTATCATCATTATATCAGTTGCGACTCCAAGTCCATTTCTGAATCAAGGCCTTCACCAGGGATTTTCAAAACGACCGAGCAGTACCAAATTGTTCTCGTCCAACGGTGTCCTGCGATTCTCATCAGAACTCTCTTAATGGGGCATTCTGGTCGTAACCAATCAACCAACTGCCAGACTTTCGTTATTTAATAAAAGCTAAAAGTTTCTGTATGTACGGTATCAATACAGAGGGTAACAACGATCCGCATATACGATAATGCATTTGCTATTACTTTTCCACGGGAGGCGTTGAGTCCTGCGCTGACTAAGGGTGTCAGGCGGGGAGATTGGAATTGTACTATTCGGGGATTGTTCTTACCTGTATTGAGACTTTACATAGAGTAAATTTCAGCCTTTATAAAATAATGAGACTGGCAGTCGCTGGCTTTTAGGCTATCATCTTAACTCCGAGTCTGTGCGGTCGCCTCTTTTTTAAGCTACAAAACAAATACTATTATTTTACAGCATCCTTAGTATTCTACACCACAAACTGTATAACAACTATTTTGTTTCTTCGTGTGGCAATGAAGTGGCCAGGTCTTTGTCAATATATATCGAAATCTGAAGTATCTGACCCGAGCATCGACCAAAACTTAATCAAAAGGTGTAATGTTTCGTGTGTACTGGTGTTGTTTTTAGCCGCATGTGAGTAAATTTGTTGCAGTTTCTTTTTTGAACTTTGAACGCCATTTGATAGGTGCGAGTGTGGCTAGCCTACGAAGGGTACCGTAACAACTATATTCAAATTTAAGGTTCCTACCTAATACCGTTCAACCGCTAGAAAAAAAAAACGTAGAAAACCTTTAAATAAAACACGTTTGATGTTTGTTATATAATAACACTCCTATAATTTACAACGCTTTTATTTAAATTATTTGTTTTTAAGAGCAGCCACATCCTTTTTGTACGGAACCCTAAAACTATACGTAATGCAACCAAACTGCCGTTGTGTTTATCACTTTGACTTGTTAGATTAGAGTGACGGCACCAAGAATGGATGCAAACCAGTCCTGAGCACCCACCCTCCTCTGCCAACCACAATATTAAGATTCTTAGGTAATGTTTTGGCTAGTGGCTGTGAGGCAGGAAGACCATAATAAAATTGTATGTAAGTAATAATTTTCTGTTATTAAATAAACTATTCTATTTAATTTATTTTTCTATTAACTAAGGAATTATAATAACTTGATATTTGGCTGACAAAGAACAAAAGGACTGGTTACGCCTCCACTTTTTGTCCCGTCGCCCTATTTTACATTCTGTGAGTAACTAATACTTTAAAGTTAAGAGGTTAATAATGCAAACAAAATATTTTCAGTGGAACACTTGCTATCCGACTTGTCCGGCTTAGCAGGTGCTATTGATTGCCAAAGAGGAAAGAGCCTATTCGAAGCATTTTCAATCTCCTCTTTTCCCTGGATATTTCAATATACAGGGTATTCTACATACATGGGTGCACTAGCGCAGGTAAATAGTAATATAGTGTAAATAAATAAGAAATTAAGAGCCCACCCATGCACAATTCGTCTGGTGAATGATCCTAGATCTCAACATCCATAGTGATTAAAAATCTGTCCCTTGGAAATAAGAAACTTAAACAGTTTTTCTTCAATATTGTCAACGTGAAAACACGATTGGTAATAATTTTCTTGATACTTTTATCTCTCAAACATAACCCTTTTTTTAGATATTTCCGAAACCTGGATCTTCAAAACCCTTCCGTTTTTAACAATGTTAATTAGCTTAATAGATGCACTATTATAAAAACTTTCAATATAAAATTCACACGTAAATGACACAACTCAAAAAACATGATTTCCGCGCTTCCGAGCACGCACTTCCATCTCGCTCACGCTTACGCTCAGTGAGAGAGAGAGCTAGCCAACGCGTTGGCGCCCTCTTAATAGCACTCGTTATCGACAAACCTCGAGAACTTCTGCACACTTATGAGCACTTCTTTTTTTTGAGCGCAGACTTCTGGCTGAAGGGTGTTGTGTTTCGGCGGTTCCGGGGCAATCTGCCGAATCCTGCGCCAGATCAGACGACGCAACGGAGTCACACTGTTACGTCGCCAAAATCATACCAGATAGTATAGTAGTAGTTCACAGTGCCTTGGTTTAAATGTTGTAATGCTGTGTAACTAATTTGAATAAAAAAATAAAAAATATCTATGAATCCGAATAAGGCCTAATGCCAGCTCTACACTACTCTCTGCCGAAGTGCCTCTCCATACTATCACTTACCTTACTAACGAGCAGTGTAGACCTTGCATAATTTAATATTCATGTACTCAATGGACCTGCAACGGATCCGAACCGACATTTTACCGATGTTTGACAATTGCTAATCTCTTGATTATGCTGTATTTTAGTTAGACCCATTTTGACTACTTATACTTTGTTAGTGACGCATGTTTCATATCAACTTGTTTTATCTATATTTGTTTTATTGTTTTTTTTTTCTATAGGAACTGAATTTACTTTTAAAAAGCATGCGAAATTTTAGGCAGTTTAAGCGATCTTATTCGGCCACTGTTAATACTTTTATTCGTTAAATTAAATACAGGGCGACTTCCAATTGGTAATACAAAATCAATGTTTTACATTCATTTTCCCTAAACTAAGTCCGTCAATTAAGTCTCAAGGTTTAAAAAAAAACGTTTTTAAATTTTTAATTTATCCTATATTTTTAGGCTTAACATGGTTCCATATCCTACCATAATAATTAACAAAGGAGTTTAAAGAACTTCAAATGACTACTTTCCTCTTTAGTTATCAATCACCTGCCATAGTATTTAATAAATAAACGTGCTTTGATGAATAACTGTCACTTGTCAAAGAAAATAAGATTTTGCCGTAAGATTTTGATTTCTAAAATTAAAATGCGTCGTCCTTGTCCGTATGTTCAAAAAATTTATATGGTTGGTTTTTATTTTACATCGCGGAGTACAGTTCGAGCTCAGGTATTGTTAAACGAACGTTACCCTGATTGTCCAACACCTACTCGTGTAAATAGTATCATCCAAAATGTACGAGATTATGGTCAGTTTGCGGTACGAATTTGTGGTTTTATGTGTCATAAAAACATAAATAATTGGAACAACAAATGTTGTTGTATGAGAACTACCCAAATCACCTTGCAATGTGTACAGTCGAGTTCATTTACATCTATACACTTACGAGAACAAAAATATCTGAACACGACCCTATTGTCAGGAGCATAAAGTCGTGTTCAGATATTTTATTACAATTGTTCGAAAGGTTTTGGGCAACTTTTAAATGTCCCGTCGCAAAGGATATGCTTCACTGAAGGAATAGTTGTGAGGGCTCTGTTTGAACAACAATTAGAATACGTTCACCATCGCAACTGAAGTCTGCAAGTAAATAGTCCAGCATAAAATAAGGAACTTCTACATCTGAAGGTTCCTTGAATCTTGTTTTTTTTCAGTTGTAAGCTTTCGTTTCGTGTATTGTACCATCCAGATTTTACCGACTTGTATTTTGGTAATTGCGTAACTACTGTCGAACGTACTGTCTAACCCGCTGCTTTCCAAAGTGCATAGGATTTCTTTATAGATGTTTGGTATTGGCTGGCATTCCTTTGTTACAACTTTTTTTTTGCATTCGTCGAGTTTCAGTAATATTTATTTTATGCCATGATCACGGTTGCATAAATGGAGTACCGATTTTAAACAGGAATCATTCTGAAAAATATATAAATGAACGAGATATCCATATTTATACAAACACAAAATATTGAAACAAATAAAGATAAAACATTGAAACAATTAAAACTAAGAACATAATATGAATATATAAACCTATAGGGTGCCCAAGAGGCTGGCCGCATTACCACGCTGAATAGCGAGGGTTATTCTTTGGCATAGGTTTGAACCAGCCCTCTGGTCACCCGTCACTAGTGTTCCAAAGGACTCGAGCCCTTTAGCTCTTTTACTTAAGGCTGGCCTATATTTTGACGCCTAAGAGGGCTAAAGCCTAAAAAGCTCTTTAGCCCCCAAGCCACCGGCCTAGACTCTCAGAGCTTACCTTATTAAAAGGCTATAAGTTTAAAGGGCTAAAACTGCCTAAAAGACCTTGTAAAAATAATGAGACTTAAAAATATTTTGGCCTCCGAACTTCAACAGACTTGGAGGCTAAAATATTTTTGAGCTTATTAAAAAGATTTAATAAACTCGGCGCTCTTTTAGTGGGGTGTTTTAAATAAAACAAAGGAATTTTTGTATTTGGAACAGGCAAGAAAGTGCCATTAACATACGTTTTTCATAAGGGGGAGCCTGTTTATTTTTTTAAGTTTAATAATTTCTGTAATAGGCAAAAGACAACTGATTTTGACGAAAATGTTACGTAGCATTCACATTAATTTTTACCTTACTAGCTCGGACAACTTTCCTTTCGGGTAAAACCGCATTTGGATCTATTGCAAAAAAAATGTACATAGTTAAAAGCTTGGTTAAGAATATGCTTGGTTAGTTATATGATAGGCCAAGAAGTGTTTATTCAAGAGTTACTAAGTTTTTACTTTAATGTTTTAAATGCATTTTTAAAGAGAAGTCTAGATAAGTAATTGTTATTATAAAATTGTATAAATACGTATTTGAATGATATTACTTAACATATTTTTATCTGTTTTATTGCGTTTTGTAAATTTCAATTTTAATAATTATTTTCTGTATGTTGTAATTTTTCCGCTCATTGATACAATATTCAAACGCAATATTTTACATTATCTGTGAATAGTCTACAGTAGCTACCTCTGATTGGTCGGCGGTCTGACATGCCAACATGACGGCAGAAATAAATAAAAAATGTACTAAGTGATGTGATAGTAACTCGTTTTTTTATGGTGAATTTAATCGCATCGTTTATTTCTGTAAAATTAAATTAATTGACTCTGTAATTCATGCCATCAAATCAAATAAAAAAATCTCTAATGAGGATTCCGCTCAAAAGTATTATCATCAATGCGGCAAACAGCAACTGTCAATTTAAAAAAAAAGCGAAGTCATAACTGGTTTTTTTGAAGATGAATATTTAACAAAGAAGGTAACTCGTGAATACTAATAGGTACCTACATAATAAGTATGTGTAATTTTTAGGGTTCCGTTCCCAAAAGGTAAAAACGGGACCCTATTACTGAGACTTCGCTGTCCGTCCGTCCGTCCATCCGTCCGTGCGTCCGTCCGTCCGTCCGTCTGTCACCAGGCTGTATCTCAAGAACGGTGATAGCTAGACAGTTGAAGTTTTCACACGAGCGCGAGTGCCATCCGCTAGACACGCGCGCCTGTGAACTATTTTGTGCTATAATGGAGCAACGAGCTTCACTTCTGGCCCGTTATTTTTGAGGTTACGGTATTTAAAATATTTTCTGTGACAAATTTGAAATATACCTACTAATATAACAATGACATAAAAATAAAACTATTGTAGTTATTATTAATTTATATTTTCATTCTTCCCGTTTCATTCTCCACAATAAATCAATCAACTATAAAGGAGCGCCAGTACCACGATATGTTTTCGTTCATAAGCCATAGTTGACAACCCTAGAGCGACCGCCGACCACCGGTATGAAAAGTGAAGTAATACATGTGGCTGATTTCTGTACCTACCTATCTGTTTTGTGGTATAAGTTAACGTACACAAGTAAGTAGCCTTAGCGTAGCCTAGGTCTAAAAAATGGCTACAGCCTTTAAAAAGGCCTAAAGCCCCTTAAAAGGCTAAAATAAAAATAAAAACCCATAGGCTTTTTTTAAGACTAAGGCCTTATTATAATCACTAGCTCTTCGAAACTCATTTCATCAAGCCAGCTCTAAAAAGAGCTCGTGAGGCTTCAAATTCGGACTAAAAGGGCTCGAGTCTTATGGAACACTACCCGTCACTCTTTGCTAGTTTGTGGTAAATTTTATTTGTACTTTGTCCTCATGCACGGTGGGCTGCGCGCCTAAGAAAGGCGGTCATAATTAACTATTTAGACAATTACTTATTTTTTTTATTGAAATTTTTTGTAAAGCACAGGATGTTTAAGGATTTTTATAAAATACAATTTAAGAAATGCTACATGACCTTAATTAATTATTTAATCGATTAATTAAATATTATTATGTCATGTCACTAACGTCCTCGGGATAGCATTGTTTCCTTGCTTCTAAAACTATGCCGTACGGAGGTATTACTAGATTGCTTCTAGAATTAATAAATTTGCGGTTTAACAGATATTGATGTTTCGTAAGTTTATCTTCCGTTATGAGAGATAACACTTCGAAGGGTTCACTTCACTAGTACTGGAATCTGATGTTTTCCTCAGATTTCTGACTGCTGATTCATCCAACTGAGCTAGCATTTTAAGCCTTGTGCATTGTGTCCGCTTACTGCAAGCCGCGAGGCGCGAAATCTTTTCTTTGTCGGCCATCAGTGGCAGCAGCCGCCGATGATAATGATGGTTCGTCAATATCATGTGGCGTATTTTTGTTTGATATGGATGTCTTTGGTAGATTTACTCTTTCTTTCTCATTCAACCACTTTGAATGTCTCTTCAGAACGCTGTTTTTGTTTCGAGTAGCAGATTTCCATAAGACGGTAAGTCTTTGGCAATTATACTTGATAACCTTCTCCAAATTGTCGGTATCTATGTTATCTGCATATTCTGGCACCATGTCTATTAACTGTCGTAACACCTGACGGCATTTTTCTGTGTCTGGACCACTCGTAGACAGCCATAGATCAAATATAAAACCCCTGGCAAAGTGTGCCACGTACTGCTCATCTGAAAAATAAAACAAAGTTAAAAACACGAACGTAAGATTTGCGTAGTGTTGCTACTCATTGGCCTACGCAGGCCTAGAAGAAGGCTTCTAACCAGACAACCCGCAACTTTCCGCAGACAATGGTTTATGGCCGTTATTCTAAACATATTGGACTTCTTAATTAAGTAAAAAGTATCATTAAGTTTGATTAAGAAAATAGTTAGAATCTATTAATGGTCGTTTATCTGCCAATGACATGACAGCATTCAATATTGAAAAATCTACCTTCACTTTTTTTATTATGAGTATGACCTGTGTGCCATGGCCCGAGAGTTTCTACCCCAAACGGCTCAAACATGTAGCCACTGTCGATGGCTGCATGCATATTTGCGCCGCTTGAGGTGTTCGGCCGCGTCCGCAGCAGCCCCGGTTTTGGTGGTGGTCATGTATCCACGCACGTGGTGTCCCATACAAACGGCCGTCCCAACTTCCAGGGGACGAGGGTCATGCCGTCCGGCCTCGTTCCGTCGTCCCTCGCCAGGCCTGATGGTTCTAAGACGGCCGGTGTTCCTGCGCTTGCGAGCGCTGGGCGCAAAATGACGTTAAGGCAAGCATGCCGCGAGATGCGCCCAGCGCTCTTGGTGCAGGATAGGCCATGGAGACCGGTTGGAGAGACATTACTGCCGCATGCCCAGGATTCCTGTGAGTTTTGGTTTATGGCGAGTTTTATATCTTCCGAAAGTTTTTGTGCAACCTGAATTCGAGCGCTGCGAGGAATTCGTTTGATGACCGGAATTGAATGTTTAGGTTCACTAAGTTTTTCAGAAAAGGGTCTGACCTGACTTGGTTGCGAATTGTTTGACTGTATAGAGGCAGGTGGTGACATAATTGCGCCAGCACGAATGCCATGGGTTCTACTAATGTGTATATTAAGTCCCTTCTGACCGTTAAAGAAACTAATCTGGGAGCAATGTGGGCACTGTACGGAATTCTCCAGCGATACAGACCTGGAAGCAGTGTTCCAAAGGACTCGAGCCCTTTAGCTCTTTTATTTAAGGCTGGCCTATATTTTGACGCCTAAGAGGGCTAAAAGCCTAAAAAGCTCTTTAGCCCCCAAGCCACCGGCCTAGACTCTCAGAGCTCGTAACCTTATTAAAAGGCTATAAGTTTAAAGGGCTAAAACTGCCTAAAAGACTTTGTAAAAATAATGAGACTTAAACCTATTTTGGCCTCCGAACTTCAACAGGCTTGGAGGCAAAAATATTTTTGAGCTTATTAAAAAGATTTAATAAACTCGGCGCTCTTTTAGTGGGGTGTTTTAAATAAAACAAAAGACGTGAGTATGTTTTCTCAACAATTATATAATTTTTGTATTTGGAACAGGCAAGAAAGTGCCATTAACATACGTTTTACATAAGGGGGAGCCTGTTTATTTTTTTAAGTTTAATAATTTCTGTAATAGGCAAAAGACAACTGATTTTGACGAAAATGTTACGTAGCATTCACATTAATTTGTACCTTACTAGCTCGGACAACTTTCCTTTCGGGTAAAAACGCATTTGAATCGATTGCAAAAAATTTGTACATAGTTAAAAGCTTGGTTAAATGGCTTGGTTGGGTATACGAGGGGCGTCTGAAAAGTTCTAAGCCTAAGATAGAAAAAAACAATTTACACAAATGAACTCGTGTTTATTTTTCAATATAGTCTCCTCCTAAATCAATGCATTTTTTACATTTTTTATACAGTGCTTTTAGGCCATTAAAAAAATAATCTTCATTTTGCCCTTCAAAATGCTCCTGTACAGCCGCCTTCATCTCTTCGTCACTTCTAAATCGCTTTCCCCTCAACTCTTTCTTCAAATTATTGAATAGAAAATAATCGCTTGGGGCTAGATCTGGGCTGTAGGGTGGGTGGTCAATTTCGTCAAAACCAACTTCCTTCAGAGCACGCCTCGCAACATTAGCGGTGTGAACGGGTGCGTTGTCTTGCAAAAACAAAATGCCTTTCCTTAGTTTACCCCGCCTTTTCTCAACTATGGCTTGTCGCACCTGTCTTATTAGATTTGCATAATAAGTTCCGTTTATCGTAGAGCCTTTTTCTAAATAATCGATTAAAAGAATGCCATCACAATCCCAAAATACCGTAGCCATTAACTTAGAGGCCGACTTTTGCACTTTAAATTTCTTCGGCGGCCTTTCACCCTTTTCAATCCACTGCATCGACTCAGACTTACACTCCGGATCATACTGTCTGATCCATGTTTCATCAACAGTTACTATTCGGGAACAAACTTCATCTAAATCATCTTCGCACAATTCTAAAAACGCCCGAAAAGTTTCCACACGACGTACTTTATCGAAGGCCGTTAGCATTTTCGGTACCCAACGAGCACTGACTTTACTCATGTACAAATGTTCATGTAAAATTTCTCCGACTCTTTCTTTACTAATACCTAAGACCTCAGCTATTTGACAAACCTTAATTCTTCTATCTTCTAATACCAGCTTTTTGACTTTAGCTACGTTTTCTTCGGTCACTACCGATATTGGCCGCCCTGAGCGGGGGTCGTCTTCGATCGATTCCCGTCCGAGTTTAAATAAGCGACTCCACTTTTTGACTGTGGCATAAGAAGGCCCAGAATCACCGTAAATAATAGTCATTTCCTCAAAAATACACTGCGGTGATTTGTCACTTTTTGTAAGGAATTTAATTACAGCACGGTGCTCAATTTTCGTAATATTCGTTGGTAATTCACACATGATGTACTTTTCCGTTGAATATCTCGAAACAGAATAATAAAAACGTGACATGTTATTTTTAACCGACTTCAAAAAAGGAGGAGGTTCTCAATTCGAACTAATTTAATAATTTGTTTTTAAATGGCCTTTCTAGTAGCCAGTATCATAAACGCATATATAACCTCGAAATACCTTAGGCTTAGAACTTTTCAGACGCCCCTCGTATGCTTGGTTAGTTATATGATAGGCCAAGAAGTGTTTATTCAAGAGTTACTAAGTTTTTACTTTAATGTTTTAAATTCATTTTTAAAGAGAAGTCTAGATAAGTAATTGTTATTATAAAAGTGTATAAATACGTTTTATTGCGTTTTGTAAATTTCAATTTTAATAATTATTTTCTCTATGTTGTGTTTTTTCCGCTCATACACAATATTTTACATTATCTGTGAATAGTCTACAGTAGCTACCTCTGATTGGTCGGCGGTCTGACATGCCAACATGACGGCAGAAATAAATAAAAAATGTACTTATTGATGTGATAGTGACTAGTTTTGAATTTATTTATGGTGAATTTAATCGCATTGTTTATTTCTGTAAAATTAAATTAATTGACTCTGTAATTCATGCCATCAAATCAAATAAAAAAAATCTCCAATGAGGATTCCGCTCGAAAGTATTATCATCAATGCGGCAAACAGCAACTGTCAATTAAAAAAAAAGCGAAGTCATAACTGGTTTTTTCGAAGATGAATATTTAACAAAGAAGGTAACTCGAGAATACTTATAGGTACCTACATAATAAGATTATGTAATTTTTAGGGTTCCGTTCCCAAAGGGTAAAAACGGGACCCTATTACTGAGACTTCGCTGTCCGTCCGTCCGTCCGTCCGTGCGGTGCGTCCGTCCGTCCGCCCGTGCGTCCGTCTGTCACCAGGCTGTATCTCAAGAACGGTCATAGCTAGACAGTTGAAATTTTCACACGAGCGCGAGTGCCATCCGCTAGACACGCGCGCCTGTGAACTATTTTATGCTTGGAGCAACGAGCTTCACTTCTGGCCCGTTATTTTTGAGGTTACGGTATTTAAAATATTTTCTGTGACAAATTTGTAATATACTAATATAACAATGACATAAAAATAAAAATATTGTAGTTATTACTAATTTATATTTTCATTCTTCCCGTTTCATTCTCCACAATAAATCAATCAACTATAAAGGAGCGCCAGTACCACGATATTTTTTCGTTCATAAGCCATATAGTTGACAACCCTAGAGCGACCGCCGACCACCGGTATGAAAAGTGAAGTATACATGTGGTTGATTTCTGTACCTATCTGTTTTGTGGTATAAGTTAACGTACACAAGTAAGTAGCCTTAGCGTAGCCTAGGCCTAAAAAATGGCTACAGCCTTTAAAAAGGCCTAAAGTCCCTTAAAAGGCTAATATAAAAATAAAAACCCATAGGCTTTTTTTAAGACTAAGGCCTTATTATAATCACTAGCTCTTCGAAACTCATTTTATCAAGCCAGCTCTAAAAAGAGCTCGTGAGGCTTCAAATTCGGGCTAAAAGGGCTCGAGTCTTATGGAACACTACCTGGAAGCGACATTCTGAGAGGAGCCCGTGCTATTAGAATTCATCAACTTACGGCTACGTATAACAAATATAGTATTTACAAAAACCACTGAAAGTTTCTGCATACAATATGCACCGTTAAAGTTGCTGGGGAAGCGGTGGTTTATAATTTTACATATTACTACATAGTACTCGTGCACTGATAGCACTCACACACATAACATGATAGAAATCACGCAAAATATTCTCAAAATCATGTAAACAAATACAAATTTCTCAGCTGTTCTAAATTAACAACTGTCAGGCTGGATGTCCGATGCGCCGCACCGCGCCGTGTAGCCCGCCGGCCGCATAATCATAATTTCTCCGCGGTCTTCGCGGAGAAATTATGATTATGCTTCTTATCTATGTTATTGCATAAGCCTTTTTGTGGTAATTTATAATAAATCAATGGCAGAGAAAAATTAATATTAATTTTCTCTAACGGGAACCATGTTTTCGTTGCTAGGATAATTGTCAATTAAAAATATATATTACTATAAATAAAATCATAGCATGTCACGGGTAAGATTTTTGTGAGACCGAAATTAAATCGTCTACAATGGTCAACATATACCTACTTATTACCTTGGAAGGAGGTTGTAGAGACCGGTCCTAGCAAATCCATGTGGATCAGCTTAAGAAGGGAAGTAGCTCTATTATGCGCTACTGTGCAAAATGCACATCCTTTTTTTATAGTATTTTATTGTCTATGTTTTTTATCCTTTTTTTGCTGTACTTTTGTTTTATTGACGTATTATCAGTTTGTAATTATAGTGTTTTCCAAAAAAAAAAACAATGAAAATGCACTGGGTTTTTTTTTATTTTTTAATGTTAACTTTATTTAACCATACGACAATACAAAGTTTATTGACACTTTCCAATAATATAAAGAACAAAATTCATGCATGTATAATGTTTCAAAAATCAGACTATGATGTCCCAGCAAAAATATTAAATAGAGAAATGTCCAGATCCATGTAATAACCCTCCAAACACTAGTGTGGCTTTCCCAGGAACATCACTCCAGATGTGTTTACCACTGTGCCGACCTTCTCATCACCATGAACGCCTAATGTCAAGGTGCTCATATCCCTTCAAGTTGCAGTACCCATTTTCAGGACTCCTTTGTTTTTCCTCAGCTCATTTTGCAGCTCCGTGAGTGTAGAGGATAAGATAGAAATCATCTGTGGAATGGATTTAGCTGAGCCTGAAATCATCATCCTCCTCTGAATATGTTCAAAGAACTCTTCACCGAATTGATGGTTTCGTGGCCCGCTAAAGCATGGTATGGTAGATACCAGATACCTGATTATAGACACCTGTCAAAAGACCTGACTGATTGGCGCAGCTCATCTTGGAGTACATGTGTAGTGTGGGCAATTGTATCTTTACTTCGCTTCCCTTGAGCTTTTGATTTTGAAAGAGTGCCCATTTTCTCCCTCGAGAACCAAGTGGCTAAGCCAGTCATCTCTTTTAAAACGCCGAAATCCTCTTTATAGGTGCCAAATATCCCATGGAAAACAAGCTTAAGTTAGCCTATTTCCCTCACCCTGCCATTTGAGTAGGTGTTTATACAGGTAGAATCCACCGTGGCCTGTGAAACTGAAGAAATCAAGGCATTCCGTTTTCTTCCTTCCTCCAGAGTGTGTGTCATAATATATTTTGAGCATGCAAATCGGGAAGAACATCCGAGTGGCTTGTCTAGATGTGGTAATCAATAGTATTTCTGCAATGAGGTTGCACAATTGTGCAATGTCACTGGCTTTCCGTTGATTCACAGTCAGCTGTATAATGTCATCGATACATGGGATGTGCGCCAAATCTCTTTTCACGGCGTCTTCGAACTTTTTTCGGTACTCTGGGGGACTTCTAATCATACCTAAAAATACCGTCATGGGTCCAAGACTCTGCACCATGCTCGATCTCTTCTCTGGCGGGAATGTACACCCCTCTAATAGAACATGGTGGGCCCCGTTCAATCCATATTTTCCTATCTGGAATGCTCTCTGCTCGCATTCAGTCTTGGTTATTGGTATTGTACCATGGCCCACTCGGAGTTCATTTACCCGTAATTGAAAGCCACAGAAGAAGTCGACTAGTGGACCCATGATTCCAATCCACGTAGTCATAGGTTTGGTGCTGTCATAAGCTTCATACTTCAAACTCTGAGTCTCGATGGCATCATTCCATATATTTTTTTAGTCTTCTCGTGTGATCACATGTTCCACACCCTTGACCATTATTTAAGAATCAGTAGTCGCCGCTTTGCGTTTCAAGTTCGTGCTTTCATGCCTCATTTCCTGCCTACATAGCTGATGGCAAGTGAATATACAATTCATTATATTGTTGCCAGTGTTGATTGAATAGAAGATCTTATTCTTTAAAACTTCTAATGCTGCATCATCCAACGCGTCTGGTTCTACTAACTTGGCGACAAACCCCTCATAGGCACTGATGAGCACCAATAAACACCTCCTACGAAGCTCCCTATTCAGCGACACTTTAGGCTTTTTCGGATCTGGGACCTCTACACTAGGGTCGTACACATCCTTTTTTTATATTATTTTATTGTCTATGTTTTTTATCCCTTTTTTTTTTGTTTTGGTAAACATTATAATTACCAACTGACAATACATCAATAAAACAAAAGTACAGCAAAAAAAGGATAAAAAACAGACAATAAAATACTATAAAAAAAGGATGTGCATCTTGCACATTACAATATTACGAACTTAATAAAAATGCACTGGTTTTGGAAAACACTATAATTACAAACTGACAATACGTCAATAAAACAAAAGTACAGCAAAAAAAGGATAAAAAACATAGACAATAAAATACTATAAAAAAGGATGTGCATCTTGCACAGCTACTTTCTTGAAGGTTTTCTTGCTTCTTTACTTTCCACGCAAGCGATGCAACTACTTTTGTCTACTTTACTAACCTTTACGCCTACCTCGTGATTCTTCAGTTGATTCATGCCTAATTGCCTATACGACACAAATGTCCTAACCTCTTGTGCCAGATTTATAACTATTGTCCCGACAGCCAGAGTGCACATCTTGTGTCAAATTATTTTTGCCACTTTCTCGGGAACATTAACAGTACCGTCTGAAACGTACAATCCACCAAAGGGCGAGGCATGTAAAACGGAATCACCTGTAAAACGAAATGTATTAGATTTATAAAAATTACAACCAGCCGTATCAAAAACACAAATAAAACCTTTATTAACAGCTTTCTTTACATAAATCAAGTTAGCTTTGAAATCAGGTACAAAAGCAACATCACTTATCTTTATAAATAATGACACAATTGTAGTGGATCGCATTCAATTTTTCTTTCCGAATTTACCTTTGTGTCATTATTTATTAAAACAAAAAAGTGGTATTTCCACATAAAAAATAGAATCGATACAAAAGAAAAAAAACTGTAAAAATATCACTTATCTTGTTGATAACGTTTTTGGGTGTGTTTAGTGAAATATCTCCAATCACGCAGCATTTAATTTGTTCACCATTAGCGACAGTAACGGTACCATTATTGAGAGCCGTAATATCTTGAAACCAATCACGTCTGGACGTTATATGTTTGTACAGCTTTAATCGACATACCATTTGTCATTTGAGCTTCCTGATGTAGTTAAAGCTGTAAATGTGGTATCTTCAACTGTTACCGCATCGGCCTTCTCCTTCTTCTTACTCAAAGGACTGTCTGGCCTTTTATGTCCAGTCTAGGACCTGGCATTAATAACATACTATTGCTTTCTTCTAAGATTTAGACTTCTTGGTATATAAAACGGAATCTCCAGGTATAGCTGCGTCATTTCGTTCAGCAGTTTAGTCTTTACCAAGTCAGTGGTCACGTCGATATTACAATTTTCTAAAGCCATAATGAGAGGTTCATATTTTGGGGTGAGTCCTCCCAAAAGTATTGCCGCAATTGATGTGTCCTCTATGACTCTATGTCCGCAAGATCCTGTGCGGTTGACATAACTGCATTTATGTAAAATTCGATGGTATCAAATCTGACAAGAGCGTACGCTCTAAAGCTAGTCTTCTACCCATTCCCTTATCCTCAAAAGCTTTCTGCAAAGAATTCCATGCTTCGGATGCAGTTTTGGCACATCTGACGTGCGTGATAGAGTTTATTCTTCGTTGCCGTAAGCTAGATGCCGAAGAAACAAGATAGTGTAGAAATAATTATTGTGAAGTAACGCATGCGATCAAAAATTCAGTAGTGTGGATTTTTTTATTTTATTTTCTTTATTACACTAAACAGAGTACATTCAGTTCAATAAATAACGATACAAAGGACAGGCATTACAGATAAATGTTATCCAAAATAAGCATGCTCATCATGATTTTAACAATATATGTACATTGAAAAAATATCCTAAAATAAAAATTATTACAAATGTAATATTATTATAATGGCTAAACTGTTTAATTTAACATTCTATTTAAATATTTTATACATATGGAGCATTTTGAAATTTTCATTTATAAATTTAAAGATGTGTAAACAGTGATGGCGTTTAACGCGAAGGAATGCATATTGTGCAGAATGGCTACTAGGAAGAAACAAGATTGCGTAGATAAATGACTGTGAAGCAATGCGCATGTGATCAAACTCAGCTGTGTGGAATTGATTTTGTGGAAAATCGCAAATAGGAAACAATTATGGCATAAACCTCGTATAATCCATATTTTGTCACTTTGCAACTTAATATATGAGTCGTGTTTAAAAAACGTGTACTAAGTTAAGGGCTTTCATTAAAACAAAACTTAATTGATTCCTTTGTGTAACGATAGTTACCCATATGTTTTGTAGAGTAACTTTCGTTACACAAAAGACGCGATCGTAATTTAGTTTTTATGCCTTTAACTGTGTAATGTGACTGTTAGGCTGCGTCGCCATATGCAATCGAAACAGCCGTTTAACACAAAATTTACGCCCTATCTTTACTGACATTAAGTCCGTGGTGCCATTGGGAAGTCTCCTAACGCCGGACGGCACCTAACGCCGGACACTCGAACTATCTCGGCAACTGGAAGCTCGGCAACGGCAACTCGGCAAGTGGAAGGGGCGCGGGGGACTCCCGCGCCCCTTCCACTTGTCCTTGATTCGCTCGCGTTGCTAGTTGCCGAGATAGTTCGAGTGTCCGGCGTTAGGTGCCGTCCGGCGTTAGGAGACTTCCCCCTACGGACGCTAATTAGGGTTCTATGTTTTATTCGTTCGCTGCTCTGAATGGTACTTTCGGTTCGTTCGTATTCGTAACTTTCGCATTGATATGGTATTGTCACCACCGGTATAGCCAAATAAATGTTATGCCTTTTTCAGTATCATTCTTAGTATATCTCTTATTTGCAGTTTATCAACCTCCAGTTCACATTTAACTGGAACTTCTCCGACGTGTTCGTTATCTGTATCAGTTTTTACTTGACGTCTAGACTCGAGCAAGTGAACCGTAGAATTGTAGCTGGTAACGGAATAGTAAGTAAATTAACACTACAGTTCAGTGCGTGAACTCTCAGATTGCAGATGTTAATCACCTAAGAGCGAGCGAGACAGGAATAATGCGCGAATCGCATTCTGACAGCTCACGTATGGTACAAATCAGAGTTACTGGTACAGTTCCCTAAAATTATACTAATTATCTTTACATACACGTTATCAGAGCTCGGAATAGGTACCGGCAAATGGTCTAACATTGCCCGCCTTTTTTTGGAAAAAGATGAATTTTTCAATTTATTTTTATGCTGATGCTAGTGTTTCTTGAGTCCATCGTAACAAGTATGAACACGGGCGTGTACTCTTTGCGAAAAAGAATTTTTAAATGCATTTTAAATCAAGATTTCGGCCGATTTTAGAGGCGGGCCAAGTTACCCGGGGTTTTGTCCAACATTGCCTACGTCGATTTAACACAGAATGCTCACACAGGCTCTTAAAATAACGAAAAAACTACAACAAGAATTCGGGCAATTTTAGCGATAGCATCAAACATCCTCTCATTATTATTTTAACTTAAGTCGGCAATCGGGTGAGCAATGTTACATTGCCATTTTAGGTTGTTTCCATACAAAGTGCAAAAAGCAAATTTCAAACGGCTAGGGTTGTCACCTTAGGGTGAAATGGTGAAACGTTTTATATAAGGATGGTTTTTAGGGTTCCGTACCTCAAAAGGAAAAAACGGAACCCTTATAGGATCACTTTGTTGTCCGTCTGTCCGTCCGTCCGTCCGTCTGTCAAGACCCTTTTTCTCAGGAACGCGTGGAGGTATGAAGCTGAAATTTATATCAATTACTCAGGTCTACTGTTCTTGAAGCTGTGAAAAAATCAAACTTCTAAGCCAACGCAATCAAAAGATACAGCCGTTTATGCCGCAAATTTTCGACACTTGCAAGGGAATCAAAACCTACAGGGTGCTTCCCGTGAACTCAGAATCTTGAAATTTGGTACGAAGCAACGTCTTATAGCATAGATAAAGGAATAATTACGAAAACCATAATTTATTTTTTTAATAGCTAACTTTGCACCTAATTTATATGGGGCGCTATACATACCAGGTGCAAACTTAACTTAACCACTTAGGGATGGAAAGTGTTTGTACGGAACCCTCGGTGCGCGAGTCCGACTCGCACTTGGCCGGTTTTTTTATTGAAGGTATGAATGGTTTCATAATAAAACTCAATTTAAGTTTTTTTTTTTATTAAAATATTGAGGTGTTTACTAGTAATTGGAATAAAATGAAAAAAATGCAACAATAAAATCTTAGATACATATTCGAAACGACACATCATTTTAACTGAGATCAAATTGACATTTATAATACTCACTATTACTTTAAGATAGAGAGAATTATAAATGTAATTAGAGTTGAAACATTGAAAAGAACATAATTATAATCATGTAATTAGTCTTTATCTTTTAATTGTTAAATAATATTTTTATAAGTATAGTGTCACTCTCTTTATAATATTTTTTGTTTCTAATCACAACCATCAAGTAGGAACCTTATAATGATGGACGCATTTACTAAGTCAAAATTTTTAAAATTAAAGATAAAATATGTCAGATATTTCCATTAAAACCTAAGTTATATTTTTTTTTCCTGCTTACATTGTAAACCAATCAAAATTATATTTTAAACATGTAAAGGGTCAGCTCACACCGAGACGCGACGCGACGCGACGATACTGGAAGAGGCCGGTGATTTCGCGCTGCGCCGCGCGGCGCCGCGAGACGCATCGCGGCGTAGCGAGGCGCATCGTAAAATCGTTGGCAGCACGACGCCTCGCTGCGCAGCGAGGCAGCAAAAAAATCTTTGCTTAAATCGTAATAAGACATCCCAGATACGAGGGGCACACCGAAATGATCGGGAATAGAGTACTTTAAACTGAGTTACATTAAATCCTTTTTTGTCACATGCATACTGGCGACTTACAATCACGATGCCGTTTTTACAATTTAAAAAAAGAACGATCTATTTTTTTAATTCCATTTTTAAATTGACAACTCGATGAACAAAATGGAGCTGACGCGTGAAAATTTTCGTGCAATTATTTACCATAACTTTCGTCGTGGCTTATCTCCAGATGAATGTCGCAATGAGCTTGTTACTATATACGACATTGAAGCACCTAGTCAGACGACAATATATCGGTGGTATGCTGAGTTTCGACGGGGTCGTGCCTCTCTTGGCACCGTACCTTCATCAGGTCGGCCGAAAACGGCGGTTTCGCCTGAAAACATCGCGGCTGTGGAAAAACTACTAAAAGAAGATAGACATGTGACATACGAGCAGATTCGGGCAACCATAGGCATTGGAATGACTGCAATTCACACTATTTTGCATGGTGAATTGGGTGTCAGAAAATTGATTTCCCGATGGGTACCCCATAATTTGTCTGAAGAGCAAAAGGCGGCTCGTGTTGATTGGTGCCGATCTATTCTGAAATGCTACAATGGAGGAAAGTCAAAAGCCGTTTATAATATGGTCTCGGGTGACGAATCCTGGATTTATTCTTATGAGCCTGAAAGAAAGCACCAGTCGGCAGTATGGGTCTTCGATGACGAGGTCAAACCAACGAAAGTTGTGCGTTCTCGAAGCGTGTCGAAGAAGATGGTGGCTTCGTTCGTCTCAAAAAAGGGGCATGTTGCCACAATTCCTCTAGAAGAACAAAGAACCGTTACCGCTGATTGGTATATCACAGTTTGTTTGCCGGAGGTGCTGGCCGAACTTCGCCAAGGGAACCCGAGACGCCGCGTCATCTTACACCACGACAATGCGAGCTCCCACACCGCCCACAAAACAACTAAATTTTTGAACGACGAAAACGTTGAGTTGATGTCCCATCCTCCATACAGCCCTGACCTGAGTCCAAATGATTTTTTTACGTTCCCTAGAATTAAAGATTTATTGCGTGGTCAGCGGTTTGAGAACCCAGAAGCCGCTGTGGAAGCCTATAAATCGGCCATTTTGGCAATGCCTACTTCAAACTGGAATTATTGTTTTAATGACTGGTTTAAAAGAATGCAAAAGTGCATTGAATGTAACGGAGAATACTTCGAAAAACAATAAAATATAATTTATGTATATAGTGCACATAGTTTTTTAAATTCCCGATCATTTCGGTTTGCCCCTCGTAAGCACAGTAAAAAGTATCATTAAAAACGAAATAAAAAAAGTATATGTTTTAATTGGTTAAAAAAAATCAAACTTTTATCTTATCTTCTAACGAAAATCCAGAAATATGAATGGGTATTAAAATACTGTTAAATCAACAAGTATTATATACGTAAGTAATGTTTGCAATTACACACGTTTTGTCGACGCGTTCGGCTCGGTTTGTAGACACCTGCCTACTGAGCCGGCGGTCCCGAGTTCGAATTCCGGCCAGGGCAAATATTTGTGTGATGAACTCGAATGTGATGCGACTGTATTTATTAGTATTAATTTATCTATATAAGTACGTATATCGTCGGCTAGTACCCATAACACAAGCCTTCTTGAGCTTAATTTAGGACTAGATCGATTTGTGTGCGGTTGTCCGATATTTATTTATTTATTTAAACATTATCACTTTGATCACTGTATGAAAAGTCATTTAAAGCTTCGAGCCTATTGTATGTTAAAATTCTTAAAAATATTATTTGTCCGCGTCTGGCAACTTTTGGTTCGGAAGTTACGGTTACAACATCTTGTGCAGATGTCGTCAACTGTAGGATGACTGAAAGTTTTCACATTTGCGATGTAATAATTATGCATTGTTTCATAATTTCTCAGAGTCAGCAGTGATTAATTCAGCATTAGAATTCACAGAAATGGAACTAGATTTGCTATCTGCACGTTGAGTTCTCCGTTTTGTAGAAGATCGACACACCTTTCTTTTTAGAGTATTTTTATTGTATATAAGTTTTCTTTTGCTACTCTTTTCTTTTTTGACAATCTTTTATTTTTTTACTTTTGCAAGTATCTTCGATTTCCTTTCCTGTTGATATTCTGACATTTCGCTGTCATGTAAATCGTATGCAGAAATCATATTGAAGTCATCAGATTGTGTTTTAATTCGGTTTTCAGAAGAAGATTCTTGTAATGGAACATTTTGTTTAATTTTTTTTTCCTGTTTAGTATTTGCCTTCGATATTTTTCCCTTTTTGCTAGGATATAATGGTTATAAGTTTACTTAGAAGACTTCTTTATTGTTAATTTGCAAACATTCCGGCAAGTAATTGTGGCCACTAGCAGTAAATGGAATGAATGAATGGAGGTCCTGCTTATTCGAAAATTATCCCAAAAAAGATACATTTGACGTGGATGGTGCCACATCAATGAGCACATCGGACAGTACTTTGACTCTACCACTAGATTTTGATGATTTTATATCACCAAAGCTAGTGGAAGCTCTTACAGGTGGAAATTCGCGGGTAAGTTTTGGAGGTGGAATCTTTTTGTGCACAGTATCATGAGACTTAATCACGTTGATACAACTTAAGCTTAGACTTTCGGGACTTTTAAAATTAGCAGTTATTTCTTTGTCTGTTTCCGCCAAAAAACTGTCGAAACAGCTGTCGTCTGAATCAAAGTTAGCAAACAGTCCCGTTTTGTCATTTAAAACCTTTACTTGTTGAACTTTTGAACCAGTCTTATTCCGATTTTTAGTATTTTTTGTGGAACTGTGAATTTTTATTGCAGTTATAATTTATGTCCGAAACTGTTCCCGATTTTCCTGGTTCGCAATAAACTTTTTTATTTCTTTGTACCTACTGTCATTGGTTTCGGAACTCTATTTTCTTCTAGATAATCTAGTAAGGCTTGATCGACTCCATAGGCTTCTTGCATGTCTGGGATCTTCTATAAAACCTCTCGTGGTGGATTGAACGGTAATATTCCTGATTCTTTAAATCCACTTTGGATATTCTTCTTCTCGGTAAGTTTTATCGCTTCAGATAACTCCAAAAGCAATTTCGGAAAATGCTTTTTATTTAATGATGTTTCTTTAGGATTTTTTACTTTGTGTTGGGTCAAAATTTGGCGCCAAGCCTTTTTTAATGGTGCAAAAAATGCAACATCTAACGGTTGTGTTAGGTGTGTCGTTCTTGGTGGGAATTTTATATTTTTGTCATCGCACAACTCGATTACTTTAATGCTTAAATGACTGAATAAATTATCAAATATAATGACTTTCGTTCCAGGTGTCTTTTTGGCCCACGGAAGAATAATTTGTTCAAAATAGTCTTCAAACATTGCGCTATAGAACCACCCTGACTTTGTACAATTATATCTTGTCTCAGGTGGGCCACCAGAAATCCATTCAGAGAACTTATTTGTGGCTTTATTTATACAACGTACAGAGGCAGTAACTGGCCGTTAGCAGTTCCCGTGTACATAAGAGATATGTTGCCTTTTGATGAATTCATTAATATCTCTGGGTGTTTTACGCCACGGCGAAAAATGCCCTTAACAGAACCTGGATCGTCTGATAGGTTTGTCTCATCAAAATTTATTATATTTACTGGCAGTATGTCTTTAAGTTTGACCTAAATTTTCAAAATATTCGGCTATTTCTTATGGTCCCTTTTCTCTTCTTGCCTTGGAAATATTTTGTGTGCTTCTCAAGCACAGATCATTAGCGTGTCTTGCTAAAAATGCGGCTAACCAAGCATCGCCAGGAAGATTGTCTTTTAATATGTGACTGCGTGTTTTTTTTTTCAGGTATTCATATAACAACACCTTTAAATCAAGTTTGGTAAGTGCAGAGCCAAAGTCGCTAGAAGCCCTTAGAACCTTGACAATTTCAATTTTCCTTCTCTACGCATGTTTCTTTTTACAATTATTTAATACTAGCTTTTGCCCGCGACTACGTCCGCGTGGAACTTGGAAGTATGGAAGCAACCTCGTACAACACAATAGATATCCACCTAATCACCTTAATTAATAAAAGAGCGCCTAAGCAAATGTAAGAGCAATTGTGCTTTTCGTTTAATCATTACATTTTCTATAGGGTCATTAATGTCATCATGAATTACTTACTCACTTTTCAATCTTTTTAGGGATAATTTCCAGGATGAAATCTATCCTATGTCCTTCCTCGGATCTCAAAGTAGTATCTCTATGCCAAATTTCATCAAAATCGATTCAGCGGTGTAAGCGTGAAGAGCTGGTAACAGACAGACAGACAAACAGACAGACACACTTTCGCATTTATAATATTAGTATGGATTGTGCGTCTGGGAATGCCGAATTGCCGCTCAGCTTCTCTTGAAGATATTTTCCTGGCTGTAACTAATTCGCAGGCGATTTCGAGCATTTCATCGGAGTAGTTTTTATAGTGTCTACAACCTAAAACACGTCTCGCTTTTTTTGGTCGCATTCTTGATGTATCTTTATTTTTTTGAAAAAAAAAAGAGAACTGTGGTCACAATGAGAACAAAAATAAGAAAAAATCATTTAATTAACAAATTTTCTGCTAACTAAGTAAAATAGATCAAGGATCATAGATTGATCATGAAAAAACAATAAACAATCAACCTACTCGTATAGCAAATCTACTTTGTACTCTAGTTTGTGAAAAAAATTGGGCAAGTGCGAGCCCGACTCGCGCATGAAGGGTTCCGTACGTATACATATAATCTATAACAAGTTTGTTGTATGGGAGCCCCCCTTAAATATTTATTTTATTTTATTTTTAGTATTTGTTGTTATAGCGGCAATAGAAATACATCATCTGTGAAAATTTCAACTGTCTAGCTATCACCGTTATTGAGATACAGCCTGGTGACAGACGGACGGACGGACGGACGGACAGCGAAGTCTCAGTAATAGGGTCCCGTTTTTACCCTTTGGGTACGGAACCCTAAAAAGACTACAAAACTTACGTGTTTTTACATAAAAACCCGTGTTTTTCAAAATTTTGCAAATACTGTTGCCCTTTGCTTTATTACTTTTCCTCATAGAATTTTGTTCCTAAAACATTTTTGATTTTTCTTCAGCTTTAAAAAAAATACCACGTGAAGACAACACACGTACACCTTAAATGAAGCAATAGTTTTGTCATTATAATTAGTAACATCGATAACTTGGTAGATAAAAGCTCACGACGACACATTGACAGCCTTGATGCAATAAGTTTGTGTTTTTTTTCAGTGTGAAATGCACTTTTGGACATGGCATTGTCACTAAGATAAAGTCTGGGCGTAGTTTTTGGCAGATGCAAAATAACCGATTGTGCTCAGAACCAGACAAAAAAGCTTTATTTTACGTTTGAAAGATACCACCTATATAACCTATTTTCTACAAAAAATAGCAGTGTTGCCATAAATCTGTAAATTATTACCCCACGAACGAAAACGTTCACTTATTGCTTTTTGGGCAAAGATACCCTGGAGGGCAATGTTGGACCATTTGACGGTAGTGCTTATTTATCTAAACTTAGCAGAGTGCGTAATCAATAGTGGTTACAACGACCATTTAAAAATCACTTTTTATTTTATTTACTTAATACGGCAACTCCTTTAATGCTACTTAAGGTTTAATACTTTTACTTAAATTTTTTTTTTTGAATTTACTTATAATATTGCATGTTTATTTTTATTTGAACTATGTTAAAATTCCTATTTCCAACGAACCGCTTGTGTTGGGTGCAATTTGGGTCGTTGACGAATTTGAATTAGGAATTTGAACCATTTATGTATATGATTAAAATGAAAATTAAAATGTTGTTGGTTTTAACTTATAACCTTTAATTACCTCCTCTTGCTAAGTTTTAGGTACTTATTATTAGGCACTACCTATTCCGGGCCCTGCACATAATACTTATTAGTGGTGCTTTCAAATTATGTAATATGTAGGTACCAATACCTTTTCAGTTGATAGTAGGTACTAGCCTCTGGTAATAAGTATAATTACTTTGGAGAGATAATTACGAAAACAACTTTGGTTCGTAGACACATGAGTTAATCGATAGTCAGTGATTACTGTCACTTAACTGGCCAATAAAAAGCGGTTGTCATTTTCGACAGATCTTGTAAATAAATGTGGAGGTTTAATAATGGGACCTATATTACTATGGCGAAATAGTACATTACTGCAGAGGCCGCGAAATAGGGAATTGTTGGCCGAGTAGTAATAGATGGCCGAGTGTTAACAAGGCCATCTAGAGATACGAGGCCGACAATCCCTGTTCGCGCCGAGGCTTGTATAGTGCTTTTCTCAAATAAATCCAAGGAAATAATACAAATGTTCAACTTACATATTCATATAAAAACAAATTTATTACAAATTTTATAAAAAAAAACAAATTTATTTTTTTAACCTGTTCGGGTCAATATTTTTGCTACCAAATGTTAAGATGATTCTATTTATTAAAAAATTACAACACCTTATTAATAAGATATTGTTATATTTTTAACAATAAACGTGATTCCTTGTTTATTTTATTGAATATCTGTTTTAATCTAAATGAATAATCTAGTTAAATATAAGAAATAAAACGTAAATATACATGCACAAACTACGTTTTTTTTTTATTGGCAGTATGCCATAGATTATCAATAAAAGAAATAAACCCCACCGAAACAAAAGACAATCTCTTTGTTGGCCACGGCCAATAATGTTGTATGAAATTTCTTTATTGATCTCTAATTTGAAATTAGAACGAATCTTCAACAATTGCTATACAAAGACGTATTTCGCGTTCTATTACCACAATCTTAAGAACGACATTTCCTTGGATGTTTGAGAAAAGATTTTTACGTCACCCTAGCCCTTAATGTGACCTCGCGCTGGGAGAAAATCTTACTTCCTACCAAAGGAAAAACGTGAAACTTTAGACAAACCAAGGGCAGTAATTCGTAAACCCCCGCAAACACCTCCGATCTGGGACATTCACGAATTCACCGCCCTAGGTATGTAATGTTATATAACTTTTCTACAACTTTCTTGGAAATGTTCCCATTAATGTAGTAAAACTGGACCGCGAAATCGTTCGTTATTTTTACAAGGCGTTAATACATATTTAAAAAAAAAATATTGGCCTCGGCCGGGAAAGCAATATTATTTAAATAAGACGATTAAGTAAAAAACACACCTTCCGTTTGGGTCATTGTCAGATTTAGGTGCGCGTCTTTCCAGTGGACATTTGCAAAGTTAAGGATTCCAGGGCCTAATTTTCTGATAAATGTCTGTGAGAATAAAGAACGTTCCCTCTTCTATAATCCGATGTAATAGCAACATAACCTAGATTCATACAAGCTTTTAACTTTTGACCACCAAAGGGACAAATTTTGTTTTTTGAACTGACAATGACCCGTTTATGACGTCTCATACAAATGAGGGTACTCTTAATTGTTGATTTAACTAAAATTAATAATTATGTGCATAGTTTTATCATTGTGTTTTCATATAATTTTAATTCTTATTAATATATTTTGTTTTAAATCAAACATGTGATTCGGACCCAAATTTTTATTCCCATTCCTAAAAAAAAAATAAGTACCAAATGGACTTCATGGCACTGATATACTAAATTAAAAATGTACATTGGTGATTTCCAATTTCAATTTCCAAGCATATTTGGAGAAAAGCACTATACAAGCCTCGGCGGGAATGTCAGTTCGCAGATTCGTATTATTGAATTATTATTATTATTCAAAATCATACTCATCCACGAACTGACTTTTCCCTGCCTCGGCGTAATGTACTATTACTCCTCCTAACAGTTTTCCCGCCATTTTATGCCAAGTAACACTTGACAGAAAGTGTTTACACATCTTGTCAGTATGAATGTGAATATTAAGAGGAAAGGATCACCATATTCCTTATAAATTAAGTTCGACCACAATTGAAACAAAATAAAGGTAGAAACGTTACATTAACTTGTGAATGTTGTCAATTGTTTGCAGCACACGCCTTCCTCGTTTTGGAGGAAGGTGCGCGAGGATTACAGCCGCGTGACGGAGCTGGTGCGGCGGACGGATGACGTCATAGGAGGCGTTATATTTATATCGTTCGCTAATAACCTTTTCTTTATTTGCCTGCAGCTCTTGCACACGCTTGCGTAAGAAATATTGAATTCCATTTCAAGTAGGTAGTTTATTTCAAAGATAATCAAATACAACCATTTAAGATTTTGTGAAGAAACGAAATCCACCCACACCTTAAAAGTACCTACCCTTCCAAAACACAACAAAAACTACACATGCCAATCAGAAATGCGTTTTCATTTCTTCACTCTACGAGAAAAGCGTTTTTTAACGAAATAAAAGACGACAACTCCAAGCAGATCTAATTATAAAGGTTGATAAGTATTTCAATTCTGTTACTTGCACAGAATTTGGTGAAACATGTAAAGGAGGCTGCGCAGCGAATTTCGTACGTGACTTGAATAAATATTTTCATCTAAATATAAGATTTGCGTAAAGCGAATAAGAGGTGTACCAAATTGTCACATGTAGTACCTACGTTTCAGCGCTGAATTCCATTTCGTACCGCCCCATAGGGCATAATGACTAACGTTATTACGACTCATAATGAGAGGCGAAGTCACGAGAGGAGCGTCACTTGAGATTGGAATTATATAGTACACCCTTACGCTATAACTTCATTCTGTGTTTAAATCGTATGTGTTTGTCACAAACAGATTTAAGGTTTACAAAGTTCAATATACATGTTTATTGAAGATAATTAACTATTTTTTTGGCAGGGAGGGAATAAGAAGAACTCCCTCATGTCGAATGGGAGAGCCGGATGAAAGGTAAAACTAACAAGTGGATTAGTCTCAAACAATCTAGAACGAACAGTAGTTAGTGACAATTATCAATAGGACGCTGTTTCTGAAATGAACATACCAACATTCCATGAAGTAACTAGTCGCTATTACCTACTTGAGGAGGACCTTTTCGGAAATTCATCGTTCGGTAATTGACAAGATTTCATATTTTTAAGACTACAATTTTATTACTTTTCTTTATTGCGCTTGGAAAGAGGACGTAATCACTTACTATATTTTTCCTTAAATTACTAATTATTTTATCATTAATAATTTCGCGGATGGGTCGAACACTCCAACTCTATTCAGGCATAGTTCGCGTTGATTATGGTTATCTTATCTAATTTCTTATATTACTGTTTTCTTCTCTCTCTCGATCACTATATCAATTTCCTGTTAGAAATATGAAATGTAGTCAATTGAATGAATGCGAGCGATTCAAATAGCCCCCTCACTTTAAAGAGATTCGCTTTACTTACCTGTCAAATGAGGCGTAATTTTGTATTATTATTCAGAGGCGACGTCGACGGAGCCAATTTTCACTTTTACAGTTGACATTGACGCAAATCAAGGATCTTAAAATGCGAGTAAAATCGATTGATATTACGTCTTGTCATGCCAGTGACGGCTCTAGCATTTCGATGAATTTTGCTCGCATTTTACATAATAATCAATATCGAATAGTTTTCGTGAGTTAATCGATTATTATATTTTTTGTAATTATAACGAACTAATTTGATCCATCTCACACTAAAATACTGCGATTCAAAATAATGACATTGTATAGTAACGATAATCATGATCGATTACGATAAATTTACAGACCACTGCAAGGCTACGAACAGACGGTGTATTTTGTGTACTCGTTCGGGTTCCTCATCACGCGATCGCTGGCGGTGTCGCTAATCGCGTCGCACGTGCACACCGCCAGTCGTGCGCCTGCCCACACGCTCTACTACGTACCATCCACGGCATACTGCGTAGAGGTAATTCTTGTGTGTAACTATTTGTATAGGAATAATATTAACATAATCGGCATGCGAGTTTTCCCATTTAAACATACGAATAACGTCACATTCTCAGTCAAGTGCAGACTCATAAAAGTAGTCCTGACGCTAGAAAATAAAGCCTTACCATACCCATGACTCAAAAGACAATGTGATGTCATTGTGGCGTGTTACAGGTAAACTAAAGAAAAAGTAAGTAAAAATAAACGCGAACATTATTAAACGCTTTATGAAAAATCGTTACATGAAGAAAGACGAATAATTAAATTTATGATCATGAAAAAACGCGATGTGAAAATTTGCGACTATGAAGAAATACATTTGTGAAATTTATCTAAGAAAATATCCGACTGAACTGCATAGCTAAGTACATTAATTATTTTAAAATGACGTTCTTCGCTATCTGAATGAAAATCACCCGGTCGTTATTCTAACAAACGTTTTCTAAAACGTATTTTTATAGGCCCAGATCCCACGCAGGCTCGAGTTGTCCTTATATTTCAAACAGTGTGTCGAGTTTCATAATTTGTCTTGTAGGCCCAATTAGAACATCAAACCCCTTAAGTTGATATTTAATGAAAAACACCATATTTCCTGTTTACAGCGAGGTAAAAATATTTTGAAGTGTATGAGTCTACCCGGCACTTAGCTATAATACGTAATTTCTCATTTGATGTTGTAACTAGGGAATTACGCCGAGACTTGAATAGTTTAAGTTTAGAGAACCGTTTCTGACTTAGTTGAAGTCGAGGAATGGCTCGACGTGTTTCGGACCAATCCCATCTTCATATTTTATAGCGTTAGTTAGAGGCCGTGGGGTGTTCGCTTCTACACAAGGAACTCAGTTTAGAATTCAATGACGACTTGAGTAATTTATCTATTTATCGCATGGCATTATTTACAGTCACTGGATAAAATTTAAAGTTAAGAGCCCATATTCCTTTTAAAAGCATTGTTTAAGACATTTTCCTCTGATCAAACATTTTTCTTAACATATTAATAATGTTACTAACTAGAACATGGCTATTGGGATTTATTAATATAATATATATTTATTACAAACCTACAGTTTGAATTTTTTTTTGATAAAGTTTGCTTCAAAAACTACTCGAAATTAACAAAATTCACGCGGAAAAAAAAAGTTTTTTCAACTTATTTTGGACTGCACGAAAGCATGAAAGCATCATTCCGTAATTTAAATTCCCTGTATTTAAATTAAGGAATGACTTCAAATGGGTAATACAAAAGTAAGGTTTTGCTTTTAGGGATGCCTAATCTAAACCCCTGTACAATCTGTCATGCTTCTAAAATAGTCAATTACCTACCACTATGATTTAAAACGAGATGTACCTACTTCAAATCAGCACTTTATTCCTCTTTGGTTATCGTGTAAACGTGTTTTGATTACTAATTGTCACTAGTCATCTTTGACTAGTGACAATTAGTAATTGAATATAGTATTAGTATAGTTATTCTCTTGAATATGCTTTTCGTAAGATTTTGATTTT
Organism: Apotomis capreana; assembly: GCA_947623375.1. Lineage (NCBI taxonomy): Eukaryota > Metazoa > Arthropoda > Insecta > Lepidoptera > Tortricidae > Apotomis > Apotomis capreana. The sequence goes on along the minus strand of OX392498.1, from coordinate 25,492,542 downwards.
AAAATAAATGCATCGACTTTACCCCTACACTAACATTCTAAAAATGGATATGTTATCTCTTTATTATACATCGCGGAGTAAAGAGTTTCTTTTTTCAGGATTTTTTTATTGAATTTAGGGGACTATTAATTTGTTTTGTTAGAAAATTAACGATACCTACTTAAAAATGTCTAATTTTAAGAATTTACCTAATCTAATATAGTCTTTAACATTTACTGAGCCATAATCGTGTTATGTATTACCTATTTGAAGTTACCGTCTTGTTTTAGTTTTAGTGCATTATCTTAAAGGAAATAATAATGCTCAAAGTGCCCACGTGCGTTGTTGCGAAAAGAGACAACCAACCAACCTATCGCCTCGGTACATTATTAATTTTCTGATTGCGAAATATAAAGTACATCTATAATACTATTATAAAATTTATAAAATTCTAGATTCGGCCTTTGTTTTTTTTTTGAAAAAATAATATACCTTCCTACTTATTTTTCAGTTTTGTACCAAATATGTATGTATAATATAATACAGGTGCATATTTATTGCAGGTCCAACGATTTTTAGATCAGGTGCATTGTGATACGATTGCTTTAAGTGGTCTGAAATTTTTCAACGTGAAACGTGGACTAGTTTTAACGGTAAGCAATAATTAAATGAAATTTATGAATGTGGTGTTCGAATATTACTGTTAAGAAAATATGTGAAAATCCTTAACAATTTAATAGAAATTATAAAGGTACAGATTATTTAATTTTATGACATCAATTATAAATAATAATATATAATAATAATTATAAATATAATAATAAATCAATCTTTATTAAAAATAAATGAAACTACAAAAATATAAGTAGGTATATTTTTTGTATGTATATTTGTACATAAGTATTAGGGTAGTCTAAAAAATTTTTATGTTCAGGTCGGCCACCCCCGTAATTTGTTACACCTTCCCCTTATATTACTTGTAGTAAATTACAGATTCCTAACTTACTTGCAAGATAGTGCTCAAGGTGATCAAAGTTTAAAAAATTGTTCTTATTTGTGAAATAAATATGGTTGTTTTTAATAAATATTATTGTTTGTAATAATCGGTTATATGTAATTATTTAGTGATAACTTATTTTTACCTAAAAGAACCTTTCAAGTGAACATATCACTTGCCCTCGACTCCTAACTTGCTTGCAAGACATGATGAAACATTTAAAAATTGATCAAATTATAGTAATAAATATTTGTAGTAAATAATGATTATTTGTAATAAATATGATTGATTTGTAATAAAAGCCCGTGTACTAATTACTTATAGGGCTACAAAAATACCTTTTAAATGAATCTTTAAGACGCTTGAGCACTGCTTAGTAGTTGAGATAAATTCACAAAACTTTCAGTATTTATTTACCATTATATGTGTAACAATTTTGAGGGGTGGCGCTACCAGTAACAACAGTTTGAATTTTTCCCATACAACCGTGGACCACCCTAATAAGTATGTATCTTTGTCCGTCCATCACGTCTAAACGGCTGGACCGATGTCAACATTTTAGCTGGCTGGACATCTCAAAAGCAGAAGACACAAAAAAGTCGGAGTGTTGTTGTTGTTCCGGAGACTAATTACTTAGGGGGACTATAAAATATATTAAATACAACATCATACCCGTCATAGCGGACACAAGTTCTATTATTTTTTTGTAACTCGTTAGTGGGGCTTTTAGCTGCCTTTTACCGCTGACAAAATCGAATAGTATTAAAAATAATTTCCTTTGTGGAACTATTTGCGGTTTTACCCCGTTTCGACATTAAAATACGCATTGAAATTACATACATATAAACGACAGGTTTGTTTATTTTTAGGGTTCCATAGTCAACTAGGAACCCTTATAGTTTCGCCATGTCCGTCTGTCTGTCCGTCCGCGGCCTAAGCCGCGGACGGACAGACAGACTGAGCTAACTCCGTGGTCATTAGTACTAGAAAGCTGAAATTTAGTATGATTATATGTATGTATTACGCCGACGAAACGGTAAAATAAAAACAAAAAAAAACTTTTTTTCGGGCACCTCTCGTACGGGTGCTTTTTTTTCGTTCCAACACTAGTGAAAACTGGCTCTTTCATGCCACTTCTTCCCTAACTATATTTTACGAAAAAGCTGTTAGAAAGCTTGGAAATGAAATACAATGAATGCTGATTTGAAAAACAGTTATCGCACCCGCACACGTAGGGTTTCGCGCCCGTATTATAAAAATTCAACTTCATGAGAATTCAACATCTTGTTAACTAAAAAAAATCAACATTCAGGGAAAGTTAACGTTTTTGTAAATTCAATCTTCATGAAAATCAACATTTTGCGAAACTTCAAAAATAACATTCTGGGAAATTCAACATTTTGAGAATTCAACTTTATGGTCCGAAAGGCTGAAATAAGCCGATTGCCATGTCTTTTTTAAATCATTAATTGCTGTCCACTCAAAATCGACATTAATCAACATGAGATTAAAAGTTGCCACTACTTCTTTTATTGCATTTAATGCCTTTTGATAAGTCTAAAATTCTTCTTGTCCAGTAACAGTATATATAAAAAAATCTTGGTAAATCCAGCATCACTTCCAATGTCGCCGTGGACTGTATATAGTTGAATAAAAAAGGAAAGGGGCAGTTTTAAAACTTCGTCCATTTATAATTTATTAATTCTTATCGTCGAAGCTAAAAATTCTTCAGTTGCAACCATTAACACATGTCGACTTAGGCAAAAATAAATTTGTTTGCCAATCGAAAGATATCTTGGAAACTTTTCTTTTGGGCCTTGTATAAGCTATCTCTTTTTTCATAAAACGACAGCAGTTTATGCGCATATGGCTCTGTCATTAAAAGGGACATTTCTTCCTCGAACAGAACTGGGATTGGTCTGTAATCATTACATACTTTATATGTCAGATTAACCATTTTTCGTTGTGTCGATGGTCTCAAATCGCAAAATCGGAAATGCATACACGACGGCTGTTTCTTAGTATGCTGCATTTAATACAATTCTTCCAGTATGCATCGGCCTGAGAAAAATAAGTTTTTTTTTCATATTTCCTCATATTCTATATTATAACATAAAACAATAAAACTAGTACATAAAATAAAAATTAAAAACTAGATTTAGAATTTAACTATAATGGCAGCGTGGCCAGAAGGCTGGCAGCACTGCCACGTTCTATGCCTATGTTGATCCGCTGTGCTAGATATGATCAAGCCCTCGGGTCACGCGTCAATTTAACCAGTCTACGGCTACATTCTCTAAAGGCCCTTTCCCCCCAGGGACCCAGTCTCAACTTATGGCTGCATACTTGCTCCGCTTGAGGATCTCGGCTGTATTGGCAGCCGAGCCAGCCTTAACTGCGGACAGGGCCTGAGTATTATTAGTTTATTTTATGTCGCCGGCCGCTTGTTTGTTGTGTCTCGATCTATGTATAAACATAAAAAGAAAAAATGGGTAAGGGTAAAAAAATCATGCATAATTTTTACAATATAAAAATAAGGAAAAGAAAAAGATAACGTGAATTTAATGAACGTGTGAGTGAAATGAATAACGTGAATATGATGAAAACGAACCATTGTGCAATAAATTGGACTAGGAAAAATGCGACTAGAAACATTTCCTACCATTAAAGAAAGACTGACACTGTATACGTTTTAACTAAAAACTTAATCGGAATATTTACAACAATAAAATATCGACTTTAGGACTATGATCAGATCATATTTTTACGTACAAAAACTAAAAATAGCTTTTTTTCGGTTCTGTGATCTTCAAGTTTATTTTTATAATGACACAACTAGCCTACTTCACTTATTCCTTGGAAAATTTTGATCTACAATAGACAGTCATATCGACACCTCCTACGTATACTGATACAAGTGCAAAATCACGATTTTACAGGAGGGCTGTTCAAAGGTATAAAGTGCCATAACTAACTCATACGTTGAAATTATGTAATGAAATTTTCAAATAATTTTAATGAATATATTTTCCTTAAATCTACATATTTACTATTTCAAAATTAATTGTACTTTTAGAAAAAAAGGTAGTTATACCAGTATACGTGAAATTTACGAGTTCTAGTTTTCGGGTATACTGAGACAACTACCACTTGATCCAGTATACGTCGTAAACTATGATTAGATGAATATGGACAATTATATTATTACTATGCCTATTATGCGACATGTACCATTTATTAGATATATAAACAAACTAAAAGCTCGTGTTTGGATGGATCTGATCGGTTAGTTTCATCTGATTTGTCACTTGTACCAGTATACGCCTGAATTAATCCGTTATGTACCAGTATACTGTTAAGGTTATTTTGTATTTTATGTCCAATATAGTAAGTTCAGAAGTAGGTATTTAGGATATTTAAACAAATTACTTTTGAAAGACAATAAATAAAGCAAATTTACACTAAAATTACGCTTATTTAAAAGGTAATTAAAATCACAGCCCGCATTTAGGGAATGGTGTTTTTTGTCTTTGTTACAGCGGTATTATCAACATTATTACTGTTTTAATATTTATATATAGTAGATTCCAGTTCCTATTTTGTCCATCACAATTGTCAGACCAAAACCTGAATTCATCTACATCATCTTGAAGTATTAATTTAATTAAGTCAAATAATTTGTCATTTAGTCATGTCAACAGTAAGGTGAAAGTACTAGTACTCGACGCGGTACTAATACGCGTCACCATACTTTCAACTGCGATAAATAAGATAATATTACCGTTACTTTCATAGCAAATAGAATGAATACATGAGAAATGTTTGTAGCTATCGAATTTCACACGCAAAATAATAAAATATACAACCTGACTGCCTGCAAAAGCACGTGACATGTACTGGGACAATCCTATAGACTTACATTTCATTACATTACGAGATTTTTTTATATGATCATTATTATGATATAAATACCATTTAATAAAGGTAAAAGTCATACCTCTCATAAAGGATGAATAAATTTACGATAGACGTGTAAATTAACGTACTATTACGAAACATAAAATAAATATCCCTTGCAATGTCGAGTACTAGTACTTCCACCTTACCTAACAAGTAGCATTCCCAAACCAAATGCTGTGAAATTATACTGTTTAAGTTTTTTTTGTAATAAAACACGCTTAATATTACCGTGAGGAGATGACAAGGTTTTTGAAGGTCAAATACAGCACTCGCATTTTATTAAGTTTGAGTTTTTTTTTCCTATTTATTTCAAGTCTCTTTCCTCCATGTGCCAATGTGTTTGGTTGTTTGTTTTTCAGTAGGTGTTTTCAAATTCTCGTAAATGTGACAAGCGTCAACTTAATATTTTGACTGAAAATATCACGGTATTGTCGAACAGAATAAGCTTGCGCTTCGTATTTGGTAGAATTAAACCACTCCTTGTACAAATTATATTATATTTCAATGAAATTCAAACTTCCGCCAGCAAAAATGTGTGTTACGAACTTGAATATTTATTCCTGGTCATGGATGTTATCTCTACATGTACTTTATAAATTATGTATATATCGTCATCTAGTACCCATAGTACAAGCTTTACTTTGCTTGGGACACTGGGTCGATTTGTGTAAGATGGTCCCTTAATATTTATTTATTATTAAAAAAAAAACCGTTCACACTAAAATTTTACGTAATTTTTGTCTTACATGTTTATTATTTGTTTTCTTGGCTTGTTTTTCCCGTATTTTTATTTTATTTAAACTCATGATTAGATTTTTACTTTCTTTGTTCGTTGATCCACATATTATTTAAATTACACGTAAGTTACCGACATCTTTTTTGCTATTTTATTTTACGATTGCCTGTCGTGCCAACTAAGCAGCTGCCATCTCTTAATTCGCCAAACATGGACAAAGACTTAAAAACCCGGACATTTGGCGTAAATCGCATTTTCCCCGAAAATAATAAAATTAAAAAAAAATTGCTTTATTTTCCCCCGGACGGCCTCAAACTAGGACAAATCCGGGGAAACCCAGACGGATGTCAGCGCTAGTGGTGACTCTGGTTTATCCGTAGGTAATGGCGACATATAGCTATTATTGTACTCCAAACAACCATCGGTACTGATTGGAGAAAACTGTATCATAACCAAAAGTAAGCCTAATTTGATACGTAGTAGGTAGAAAAGACGTAGGCCACATCGACTGTCCGTCGCGCATAGTGGGATATCTTACGTCCGCAACGACGACGAGCAAGCATACTGAGGTAACTGCCACTTGTACCACGCCCGCGCCGCCCTTCCCCGATAGGTGTACTGCGTATAGTGGTACAAGCGACTTATCGCAGTATACGATGTTCTAAATTAAAAAACGGTGTTAGTTGTATCAGTATACGTCACTTTATTTCGAAAACTAGCAGTAATTTTGTCATGAAAAGTTTATAACATGTAGATATAAGTATTTTGATCCTAAATATGCAAAAAAACGAAAATCGTAAAAATGTCAGTTGTATCAGTATACGTAGGAGGTATCGATATCATCATTGCGGGTATTTTTAGAAGTAGTACAAAATATTAGTGTATTAGGTTATTTAAAGGTAATTGCATCTTAACATATGCTTCTGAGGCTTCATGACGCCTAAAGGCTTCCAACAATTTTTGTCTGGTACGGGAAACTGAGTACTTACAATGGTTATATCAGTTATGTGATTATTTTTAAATAACTAAGGACTAGCAATTCGAGTGTTATGACCTTTTCGTCCTCCGTGAACGAAGTTGCTGGCACTTTCTAGTACTCGTATCTGTATAAAATATCTGTATCTATAAGATAATGCAAAAGTGTTAATGGCAAGAGAAAGGATATTGTTGATCCCATGGGAACGGGAAAGAAACTAGATTGGCACGCTACCCTTGTGGACACTGGCTCCTTTTCATCTCCATGTAACTCATAAGCCAGGCGCGACGACCGATGCGGCCGAAAAATTAAAACAACACAAATACAGGGGTCTAACGCTAAATCCGTTAGGAGTTGAGACCCTCGGCCCGTGGGGGACCAGTGCACGCCAGCTCTTTAAGCAGATAACCAAATGACTAGTCGACAGCACAGGAAACCCAAGAGCTCTCAGTTTCCTTGCTCAACGTATTTAGCGTTGCCATCCAGCGAGGAAATGCTGCCAACGTCTTCGGGACCATGCCGAAAGGGCCTGATTGTTTTTTTGCGTGTATT